>JASDQU010102527.1:97773-123109 GCA_032191745.1 Picea mariana
GGGGGAATGAATGGTTTTATTTTTGGATAATTTTAAAATATTAATTTAAGGATAAAAAGGGGAAAGAGGGAAAATAAAATAAAACTAGGAAACTAGGGAAAGGAGGTAACATAAAAAGGAAAAAGGGGAACTTAAGGGGAAAAGCGAGAAGTCAACTTAGTAAGGAATCCACATTTAAGAGCTTTCTAATTTTAAACTGATTTAGCAATTTCATAATAGGGAAAGCCTTTAAAACCTATAAGGGAATCTAGGGACACCTAGGAGTAACTCTAGGTGGGTGAGGTAAATAAAGATATTTACTTAAATAAAGAAATTAATTAATGGAGGAATGTAGGGGATGAGGGACACTTGTATGGACAGGAAATTTTAGGAAATTTATTTTTATAACTTTAATTAAATGAGATTTTAGGAAAGAAAGGAGGTTCGAAACTCTATAAAAGAAAGGGAGGAGAAGGAAGAAGGACCATCTTCTGTTTGTGTAACGTTACGCTGCAGAAATATCGACTTGACTGATTACTTGTGGGGAGTTGGGATACCCAGCTCAGAGAGGAGTGGTAGCTCGGGCTTGTGAGGCGAGCTGGGAGCTAGACGTAATCTCTGGATAGTGTGTGTGGCCCCTTTGTGGCTCGGGGGGCTAAGGGGGAAGAAGAGTACCCCTAGCGTTGGCTGGGAGGTACCGGTGTAGTCTCAACGGTCGGCGAGCGGGAGTTCCACGAAGCGCGCGGACGACACTCGGAGCAGGGCAAATAGGCAACAGTACGCTTATTTGTTTGAATGATAGAATGTTGTAGGATTTATGATTTAAATCTGCATGTGTATTGGGTAGATAAACTGATGGTCTAGTTTCATGACTAAAAGTTTTCTTAGCCTAGCTGATTGTTTAGTTGATGGATTTCCCGTGGCCTTTGTCCCCGCATGACTTGACAGCCCTATGGTGTTTGTCTGTGACCTTTGTGATTGTTTTCCTTCGTCCCTAGCACGTCGGTCCTTGCCTGAGTAGTCGGCCAGGAACCTGATCTACGGTCGTCGCCTTACCGTTAAAAGACCTATGGATCTCAATGCCCTGCTTTGCTGTGTGAGGATGGTGAAGCGAAGGCGAACCTTTAGCCGTTTACCTCTGTTGTTGTCCTTGGCTGAATGATTATCTTGCGCCTTGATGTGTTTTAATAACCTTGAAATTGATTGATGACAAAGTTCTTTATTCTGTGTTTTGTATTCACCGGATAAGTTATCTCTGCGTTTTATGTATTGCTGGACGATCCCGCACTATGTGGCCTTGCCTCCCTCGCAACTTAACCCGATGACTGTTTTGATGGCCCTTTTTCTCTGCAAATTTTGTCTCTACACAATAATAATGGATGAATTATGTCTTGAGCTCTTGTCGTTCGATTGATTGCCTAAAATTATTGTGGTCAGCGTTCTGGTTGGATTTTACTGTTCCTTGGTTGGATCCGTATGGTTAACCCACCGTGATTTTCTTGGCTTGACACCCAGCAATATCATATTACTCCTATGATGGATTGACAGTTTATTTCTACTAGCAATGGAAGTGGTGATTACAGTAAATAGAATTGAAATTCAATTACGTGAATAGGGAGAATAAAACCAATAGCATTAGCTCTAGTATTGAAACATTAGCTCTAGTATTGAAACAGTGTTTTTATGATACCACTGTGATTTTACCAAGACATCCACATTTAATGCTTACCACTGTGATCCTTGCGCTTCTGCATTACTCTTCACAGCGGTGTATTCCCGGATGTTGTATATTCGCATTTAAATTATTGATGTATAGTTTTACAGTGATTAACAATCACTGTTATAGTTATAATGCATTGATGTATATACATGGAGGCATGTAATGGTGAATTCGTTCTGTAATAGATATGGGTGAATTCGTTAGATAATGGATCTTGTATATTCGTATTTAATTAATGGTGGTGTAGTTTCAAAATCCGTTGACAATCCCAGGTATAATTTAATTCATTGTTGTATGCACATGGAAGCGATATAATGTAGCGAATTTATCACTGTGTGTTAATGTGGAGAATTCCTGTGAAAAGTGTTAATGTGTAATAGCTGTGATTTTCCATTGAAGAAAACAATTTAAAAGGCAAATCCATGATAGAAATGGCATTTTGATGGCGAACTCATGCAATGATTTATAGAAATTGCATAATGGCAAATCGAATGTAAAACTGTTCTGAAAATTCGTTCTGGCAATGTGTTTTGGCAAATTCGTTTGTAATGGTTACTACAAATTCATTTTGGCAATGTGTTCTGGCAAATTCGTTTGTAATGGTTACTGCGAATTCGTTCTGGCAATGTGTTCTGGCAAATTCGTTTTGTAATGGTTACTGCAAATTCGTTTCTGGCGAATTTCATCCCCGGCAAACAAAGATCTTCCTCTTTAAAATTTTAGTTGATTCTGGAGTATTGGTTGCATGTTATAACCATCAATGTTTTTGGAACTTAGAAAAGAAACAAAAAGGACAATATAATCCTTCAATACAACTTAGGAGCAACTTTCTAATTAAAGGATTTATGTTCCTTAATTTCAAAATTAGTAACGTTACCCCCTTTGGATTAATGAGCTCAACATTCCTTATTATTGCCGAAAATTGTGCGCCCAGGTAAACAAGTGGAGCCCGTACCCTTGAAAAAGAATAACATAAAAAAATTATAAAACTTGAAACTGCTTTGCAGCTATACTCACTCCCAGTRCARTTACTACCCCAATTCTTCGCTTTAATTTAGTCAACAATGTCTTTTATTTTAACTTTTAGTTTATTCTATCATATTATATGGGGCATCGAAAATGCACATGATCTATCATAGTGTAGAGTTTTATTATTAATGGATGAAGGGTATGAATATAGTAGAACCTTTTTAGATATCTTTACATGGTTATGAATGGTTTAAGTTTTCAAAATAATTATTATAATTAGATTGTTGAAGTGTTTCTTTTATTAATAATAATAATAATAACAATTATTAATATCATTGTTATTGTTATCATTATTAGTGGGATGAGGAATGTGTGCATAAAGGTTGTAAGATATACATAATCTAATTCCTTGGACATTGTTGTATATATCCACATGATTATTAGTTAGTGATTTAAATTAGAATACTTATAACAACAATAACATTTTAAGGTAAATTGATTTAGATGGAACTATGATGACTCTTGTAAATTTTAAAATTTGCAAAGGAAATTGTTTCAAGGTGGATTTAGATTGTACCTTATGATATTTTTCTTTAGGCATGCTAAGATGGGCTCACGTTAAATGCCTAAAACAGACGATGACTATTGACTGGCTTGACTCGACGATTGATCGATAATTAGCGAAGTCATTTTTAGCTTGCGCCTTCCATGGAGGGGGTTGTTGATTAGGAATTAATGATTGTCCTTGCTTACTGGCTTGGTATGCTTGTGTCGGGTGGGATGTAGACACCTCCTTGTTCTTCAGAACAGTCGCCAGCCCTGAGACCTTAAATGGTCAAAATCGATGGGAACCTGGGCTTGAGCGTTGCTTATGTGTCATGGAGGTCCTAACCATTACAGGGAAGGACGGGCGGGTAGTCATTCTTGATCTTGTTAGGTCGTCATGTTGTTGTTGCGTGAGTGCTTTGTGTGGTGTTCGTCGTCGTGTTGCGTTGTTGAGTAACGTCATGTTTACCTTCCTACACACACACACACACACACACACACAAAAAAAAAAAAAAAATTGCACTTGTTATGAGAGGTTATTGTCGTGACGAACGGGAGGTTCGTTACATATGGTATCAGAGCGGGTTCAACCCACGACTTGGGATGGCTATGGTTTTCGTTGATGTGAATGATTGATTATATTGTTGTTGATCGAGTTAAGTTGTGTGCGTGCAAGTAATCATGGTTAGAGGACATTGCGGAGGCAAACGACAGGGTGCTAGGGGAGGGGGCGCGACGCCTCCAGTAGCATCCACACATGAGGGGTCTAACCCCCAGGGAGATGAGCAGGTTCTCGGACATAAGCAGATAGCAGTTGGTGATGTAGTCGGAATGATGAGATCTTTTCAGCGCATGTCTGAGGCACTGATCAGCCGTTTGGACAGAGATGAGGCCAGGGCGTCGGCACCCGATGAGGTTCCACCACGCGCCCCAGTTACTACTGGTAGCATTCACCGTGAACTCGAGAAGGTCAAATTTCCTGAGCTCTTTGGTGCCCCGGACGGCGCAGCCGCTGAGGCATGGTTGGATAAAATGGCGATGTGCTTTGCGCTTCGCGATTATACCTCCAACATGAAGGTCTGCATGGTTGTCTTTCAACTGAAGCAGAGCGCTCTTTTATGGTGGAAGACGCTCCTACCGCAGTTGAACATGGTTGTCGAAGACGTGTCATGGGAACTGTTCGAGGAACGATTCCGAGAGAGGTACCTTTCAGAGGAATTCATTGAGCGTCAGCTCAATGAGTTCAACACCTTACGACAGGGAGATCGTACGGTGCCTGAGTACGAGGCCCGTTTTATGGAGATGCTCCGCACCTTAACACGGAGAAACTTAAGATCAACCGGTTCATGTTCGGCCTTAACGGCAGCCTGCGTGCAAAGGTTAGGATTTTGATGCCTCAAACCTTGCATGATGTCGTCCAGAAGGCCCTCATAGCAGAGGAGGATTAAAGAAGCACAGGATCGACAGAAGAGTTATATCGATGCGCACCGTGTTGACCTTATTTACGAGGTCGGCGATCGAGTCTTCTTGCGGGTTAAACCGCATAAGAGTTCGATCAAGTTTGGAAAGGGAGCTAAACTCTCTCCTAGGTTCGTGGGACCTTTCGAGATTATGGAGAGAAAGGGGCCCGTGGCCTATCGACTAGCCTTGCATGATTCCTTGAGGCGTATGCACAATGTTTTTCATGTATCAGTTTTGAGACTTTATATTAGTGATCCTACACATGTTATTGACATGAGTTCCTTGTAGGTATCGGATGAGGGAGCGCTCATGGCTGAGTCGGTCCGCATCTTAGATCATCGTGTTCGACAGTTACGTCGTCGAACGGTAGATCAGGTCAAGGTCCAATGGGACAATTATAGTCTGCACTCGACGACCTGGGAGGATGCATATGATATGCGCCAGTAGTTTCCATTTTTGTTTGATAGATAGACATATGATACTGTGATACACTTTATTTCATCATTTACACTGTGAAACTTCGGGACGAATTTTAGACCAAGAGGGGTGTATGTAACATCCCGCTCTGGCGCTCTTAGTGAACTTATTCTTTGAGCACACTTGCTCGCAAGTGATCCGGATTATTATGCTATTGAAACTCTTGATTTAATTATGAGGCATTATGGGTTGGTGATATGTTGTTTTACTACATTGACATAGACAGGTGTTATTGACTCGGTTTTACTAAGTGTGTATGGTTTTGGACCTTGAGGATGCGGAGGCATCGATGGAACCCCTTGGACTTCGGATCGAGTCAGGGAGTGTGCCATTGGGGTTTGATTTTTTTACTGTGATATTAGTGCATCTGATTAGATGATATGATGTGGATATGTTCTGACATGATTTGTTGATGATGCAAGCTAACGATAGCTTGCCGACCAGACTCACATATGGAGTAAAGGGGTTGCACACGACTACCAGAGAGGTTGAGGGAGAGGTGTGGACAGCAGCCCTGCCACAGCCTACTAGCACTCCCGTCGTGGCTCGAACTGTAGGTTAACAATTACCTAGTTCGAGAGGACCCAGGATGTCATGGGGGCAGACTGCGACAGTCGCTCACGATGATTCTAAAGGGCACGCAATAAGGCGGGGGCCTTATTCCTTAGAAGCCTGTAGTCTCCCACAAGTTCACTTGGCGGAGTGTTGACTCCAGGGGTTATTGATGTCTACCAATCAGTCAAGAGGCGAGTGGCACCCTTGGAGCACGTAGTGCGTCCTGAAGGGCACGTCGCGCGAGGGGACGGATAAGGCGAGTGGCACCCTTGGAGCACCTAGTGCGTCCTGAAGGGCACGTCACATTAATGATGATAGAGGATGAACCTAAATGGCCCTAAGACAATAACGGGTTAAGAAATTTTAAAAACAATTTCCCTAATTAAATGTCGCCCAGTACAAATCTAAGTTATAAGTCTAAAATTTCGTTAGGGGTAAATTTTGTCTACAAAAAATAAATAAATAAAAAAGGTAAATTAAAATAAGATAATAATATTTAAAAAATAAAAACCACATAATTAATAATTATAACCTTAGTTAAAATCTTGTAATAAAAGGGGGGAATAAGAAATTTAAGTTATTCACAAAAATATATATATATATATATATATATATATATATATATATATATATATATATATATATATATATATATATATGTGGATTAAAATTTAAAAGAAAAAGGGGGAATGAATGGTTTTATTTTTGGATAGTTTTAAAATATTAATTTAAGGATAAAAAGGGGAAAAGGGGGTTAAATTCCACAATTGCCATTTTGACCTCTAATAAAAAGGGGAAAGAAGGAAAATAAAAAAAAATAGGAAACTAGGGAAAGGAGGTAACATAAAAAGGAAAATGGGGAACTTAAGGGAAAAAACGGGAAGTCAACTTAGTAAGGAATCCACATTTAAGAGCTTTCTACTTTTAAACTGATTTAGCAATTTCATAATAGGGAAAGCCTTTAAAACCTGTAAGGGAATCTAGGGACACCTAGGAATAACTCTAGGTGGGTGAGGGAAATAAAGATATTTACTTAAATAAAGAAATTAATTAATGGAGGAATGTAGGGGATGAGGGACACTTGTACGGACAGGAAATTTTAGGAAATTTATTTTTAAAACTTTAATTAAATGAGATTTTAGGAAAGAAAGGAGGTTCGAAACTCTATAAAAGAAAGGGAGGAGAAGGAAGAAGGACCATCTTCTGTTTCCGTAATGTTACGTTGCAGAAATATCGACTTGACTGATTACTTGTGGGGAGTTGGGATACCCGGCTTGGAGAGGAGTGGTAGCTCGGCCTTGCGAGGCGAGCTGGGAGCTAGATGTAATCTATGGATAGCGTGTGTGGCCCCTTTGCGGCTCGGTGGGCTAAGGGGGAAGAAGACTACCCCTAGCGTTGGTTGAGAGGTATCGATGTAGTCTCGACGATCGGCGAGCAGGAGTTGCACGGAGCGCGTGGAGGACACTCGGAGCAGGCGAATGGGAAATGGTACACTTATTTGTTTGAATGATAGAATGTTGTAGGATTTATGATTTAAATCTGCATGTGTATTGGGTAGGTAAACTGATGGTCTAGTTTCATGACTAAAATTTTTCTTAGCCTAGTTGATTGTTTGGTTGATGGATTTCCCGTGGCCTTCGTCCCCGCATGACTTGACAGCCCTGTGGTGTTTGTCTGTGACCTTTGCGATTTCTTTCCTTCATCTTTATCACGCCAGTCCTCGCCTGAGCAGTCGGCCAGGAGCCTGATCTATGGTCGTCGCCTTAGCGTTAAAAGACCTATGGATCTCAACGCCCTGCTTTGCTGTGCGAGGATGGTGAAGCGAAGGCGAACCTTTAGCCGTCTACCTCTATTGTTGTCCTTGGCTGAATGATTATCTTGCACCTTGATGTGTTTTAATAACCTTGAAATTGATTGACGACGAAGTTCTTTATTCTACGTTTTGTATTCATCGGACAAGTTATCTCTGCATTTTATGTATTGCTGGACGATCCCGCACTATGTGGCCTTTCCTCCCTCGCAACTTAACCCGGTGATTGTTTTGATGGCCCTTTTTCTCTGCAAATTTTGTCACTGCACAGTAATAATGGATGAATTATGTCTTGAGTTCTTGCCATTCGATTGATTTCCTAAAATTATTGTGGTCAACGTTCTGGTTGGATTTTACTGTTCCTTGGTTGGATCCATATGGTTAACACACCGTGATTTTCTTGGCTTGAAACCCGGCAATATCATATTACTCCTGCGATGGATTGACAGTTTATTTCTACTAGCAATGGAAGTGGTGATTACAGTAAATAGAATTGAAATTCAACTACGCGAATAGGGAGAATAAAACCAATAGCATTAGCTCTAGTATTGAAACAGTGTTTTTATGATACCACTATGATTTTACCAAGACATCCACATTTAATGCTTACCACTGTGATCCTTGCGCTTCTGTGTTACTCTTTGCGGCTGTATATTCTCGGATGTTGTATATTCGCATTTAAATTATTGATGTATAGTTTTACAGCCATTAACAATCATTGTTATAGTTATAATGCATTGATGTATATACATGGAGGCGTGTAATGGCGAATTCGTTCTGTAATATATATGGGCGGATTCGTTAGATAATGGATCTTGTATATTCGTTTTTGATTAATGGTGGTGTAGTTTCAAAATCCGTTGACAATCCCAGGTATAATTTAATTCATTGTTGTATGCACATGGAAGCGATATAAACGTAGCAAATTTATCACTATGTGTTAATGTGGAGAATTCATGTGAAAAGTGTTAATGTGTAATAGTTGTGATTTTCCATTGAAGAAAACAATTTAAAAGGAAAATCCATGATAGCAATGGCATTCTGATAGCGAACTCATGCAATGATTTATAGACATTGCATAATGGCAAATCGAATGTAAAACTGTTCTGAAAATTCTTTCTGGTAATGTGTTCTAGCAAATTCGTTTGTAATGGTTACTGCAAATTCGTTCTGGCAATCTGTTCTGGCAAATTCGTTTGTAATGGTTACTGCAAATTCGTTCTGGCAATGTGTTCTGGCAAATTCATTTTGTAATGGTTACTGCAAATTCATTTATGGCGAATTCCGTCCCTGGCGAACGAAGATCTTCCTCTTTAAAATTTTAGTTGATTATGGAGTATTGGTTGCGTGCTATAACCATCAATGTTTTTGGAACTTAGAAAAGAAACAAAAAGGACAATCTAATCCTTCAATACAACTTAGGAGCAACTTTCTAATTAAAGGATTTATGTTCCTTAATTTCATAATTAGTAACGTTACCTCCTTTGGATTAATGAGCTGAACATTCCTTATTATTGCCGAAAATTGTGCACCCAGGTAAACAAGTGGAGCCCGTACCCTTGAAAAAGAATAACATAAAAAAATTATAAAACTTGAAACTGCTTTGCAGCTATACTCACTCCCAGTRCARTTACTACCCCAATTCTTCGCTTTAATTTAGTCAACAATGTCTTTTATTTTAACTTTTAGTTTATTCTATCATATTATATGGGGCATYGAAAATGCACATGMTCTATCATAGTGTAGAGTTTTATTATTAATGGATGAAGGGTATRAATATAGTAGAACCTTTTTAGATATCTTTACATGGTTATGAATGGTTTATGTTTTCAAAATAATTATTATAATTAGATTGTTGAAGTGTTTCTTTTAATAATAATAATAATAATAATAACAATTATTAATATCATTGTTATTGTTATCATTATTAGTGGGATGAGGAATGTGTGCGTAAAGGTTGTAAGATATACATAATCCAATTCCTTGGACATTGTTGTATATATCCACATGATTATTAGTTAGTGATTTAAATTAGAATACTTATAACAATAATAACATTTTAAGGTAAATTGATTTAGATGGAACTATGATGACTCTTGTAAAATTTAAAATTTGCAAAGGAAATTGTTTCAAGGTGGATTTAGATTGTACCTTATGATATTTTGCTTTAGGCATGCTAAGATGGGCTCGCGTTAAATGGCTAAAAAAGACGATGACTATTGACTGGCTTGACTCGACGATTGATCGAGAATTAGCGAAGTCATTTTTAGCTTGCACCTTCCGTGGAGGGGGTTGTTGATTAGTAATTAATGATTGTCCTTGCTTATTGGCTTGGTCTGCTTGTGTCAGGCGGGATGTAGACACCTCCTTGTTCCTCGGAATAGTCGCCAGCCCTGAGACCTTAAATGGTCAAAATCGATGGGAACCTGGGCTTGAGCGTTGCTTATGTGTCCTGGAGGTCATAACCATTGTAGGGCAAGACGGGCAGGTAGTCATTCTTGATCTTGTTAGGTCGTCATGTTTTTGTTGCGTGAGTGCTTTGCATGGTGTTCATCATCATGTTGCATTGTTGAGTAATGTCATGTTTAGCTTCCTACACACACACACACAAAAAAAAAAAAAATTGCACTTGTTATGAGAGGTTGTTTTCGTGATGAACGGGAGGTTCGTTACAGGTAGGAATAGATAGAAGATATGGAAACCTAAAACTAGTTATTTAAAGAAATTGAATCGAACTAGGTATTTCCTTCACATTTGTATCAGTATCGATTTTATGGACTCAACAAGATGCTAATGTTTATAAGGGAATGTAGTTTCTAATGTTTAGTGCAATAAGCCTTAACCTAAAGTTAGTGAAGGGCCTGGTAATGGCTAAAGCATAAAGAAATCTAGTTTTGAGGGGACTAACCCCAATCATTTGCTTGATCGCCCTATATCTTTGCAATATGTATCAAATGTTGGTGTTAAATACACGTGTTTAACATGTCATTATCTCTCGATTGACATTCAACCCAGAACTGCAGGTTTTGATTCAACACATAGATGTAGGTTTTCATAACTCACTTAACATTGGGCCCATGCATGAATTCTACACATCAAGTAAGTCTGCATCATCCATTTTCCAAATATCACACATGTGTGAATTCATGGGTAACACATGGACGAGATATTGCACATTTTTCATGCATTGATGGCCTATGGAAGCTACACACTCAAAAAAAATCTAGGAAAACCATATATTATAATCATAAAACTATGGGAAACCATTGAAAAACTAGGGAACGGAAGGAAACTACAATGTTCAAACCCTCATGCTTTCCCCATATGTGATTCTCATTGATTACCATCCCTAGAACAACCATTTCCTAATCAATCCAATATATAATTATTATTTATAGGTTGGGTGATTGATAAACAATATCAATTATGATCCCAAATGCTTGAATGGAATCCCAAGTTCTTATTAATAAACTGAGTCTCATCTCAAACCCCTACTAGATTATTTGCGTCATATCTATCCACCCTACCAGCAAACACCCTCATCAGGGTAGCTCGAGCCTTTTTATTTGAATTGTTAGTTGAGCATGCACATGCATGAGACCAACTAGATTTGTATGCCATGGGCCAATTGATGATGTATTCATTGAGGGTATTCACCATAGTGGAATTGTTCTTAATCTTCCATCTCTTCTTCCTACAACCAAATTGCAAGGTAAAGTTATAGAAGAGGCCCTTAAAGCACATTCCTTGCTAGTTAAAGAAAACTAAGGTGGCAGCTTGAAGTTCAGTTAAATACACAATAAGTCCCATCTAAATTGAATCATAGTATGAGCTTCCCAGATTAGTCCAACCCTGACTTGATCATCCCATGGCTTCATGGAGAAATTTTTCGAAAAATGCTTGATTCAAGCGACTAGTCTAGGGATTGAAACTTGTGGAGAGTTGTGTAATCCCTCTCTTTGATTGAAGAACAAGAGGCAATATCGATACTTCTGATGTTGTGTGTTTGCACTTGGACACCGTGAAAGGTGGAATAAGGGACCCACATAAGAGGATAAGCAAAATGTGATTTTTACCATAGTTCCTACTAAAGGTTTTCTAAAATGGCGAAGAAGTACACAACCAAACGATGAACCATATTGAAGTCGAGTGGAACAATAGGAAGAAAATGAATCCTCATTTGGATGTATTGCATTCTCTCCTTCCTAAATCCTAAATTCGAATAGTAAGTTTTTAGTCCTGCCATGCTATAGAGAATTATCATGAATAGTGTTTTCTACTCCACCAAATAAGATAGATAGAGGAGATGATAATCAAAGAAGCCATTTTAGTGTCTAGAAGATGTTTCTCTATGGGAAACAATTTGTGACATCCCATGTTTGTCCAAGTCAGTGGTTTGTAAATGGGATCATAGAAAGTTGAGAAACTATGATATGTTGTTGTTCCCTTGCTTCTACTTAAATTGAAAAGAACCACCATGGGTGGGAATGGATACAACCATTATAGAAAGAGTAAAAAATAGCTCAGTGGAGTATTGATAGTTTCCCCACCATGAATGAAGTAGCTAGGCCTCCTCAACCAACCGTTAGAAGGAGGGAGTTGGGTTGTTAAATCATGACCCAAAGAAAACCATTGTCATGGCTCAAACTACTATTCGATATGTTGCTATTGGTATTGCTATTGATTTTGTAGGATTTACTATAGCTACCTTTGCTTTGGTAGAGCACAATTCAAACAAACAAAATAGAAGGATAAGACGAAAAAGTGACCAACATGGCTATGGAGAATGACAATGAAGCGGTTGGCCAGAGCGATTAGACAATGTAGCAATGTTTGAATGTATCATGTCATTCTTTGAATCATTTAATTACTTTGCTTGATCCAGGAACCATGTACAACAATATGTCTTAATACCCTATGTTAGAGAATTAAGTGCACCTAATTTTAGACCAATGCTAAATTTTCTTTTTTCATATTTGAATCATTTAATTACTTTTCTTGATCCAGGAACCATGTACAACAATATGTCTTAATACCCTATGTTAGAGAATTAAGTGCACCTAATTTTAGACCAATGCTAAATTTTCTTTTTTCATATTTTTAAAATCAATTTTGAAGATCTAACAAATGATTGAAAAATAATTCCATCAACTAAGGGTATTTAGTCCCATCACTATCCATCGAACCAATAAGAAAACAATATTATATATTTATAAAATTCATAAAAAAAAAAAAAAAACATTTCAATTTTTACTAAAGCAATTCATAAAATATTGAAGAAATATGCAAACACTATACAAAATTAAATTATTTTGACTTCGCACCAAAAACTATAATCACTGGCAAATTAGAGACTAACAAAAAAAAACTGTTTTATAGATGTATTATAAAGTAATTATATATGGCTTAATATGACACAATGTAATCACATTAGCATAATATTTATAATAATATTTAAAAAAATTAGAATGTGTATGTAATTTTAATAATCATTTAAGAATTAATATAATATTTACAATAATGATGAAAATTTAAAATATTTTAAAATTTAGATTAAACCATTAGATCCTCTCCTTAACTACCCCATTTTCCATTTTAGGTAGATAAAATAACAAATTAAGTTATAATAAAAATTAAAAAAAAATTAAAAAAAATTACAATCCACGTTGCTATTCTAGGTAGTTAATGTATTGAATACAACTCACCTAGATTTCAAATACTTCAATCTCTTCTTGTTCTCGGTGTTGAAAATATAACTATATTTATTTCATTCATTTAATTTATATTTTGAGTATAGTTTGGCATCCACAAGTCATATATATTACAGATTGAAACATCTACCATACCTCACCTTACAATCCTGATACCGAGAATCTTAAATAGCTTCTTCAAGTGGCATGTCAGTTCAAATGTTTTCTAGGCTACAACTTTAAACATTCTCAGTTTTCCCAATTGGTTTCAAAAAGGAAGAAAGAAAATCTTTGAAGTGAAATGGAGTTGGACTCACAATCCAACATATTGCAAGGATAGTCAATGCTAGATTTTTTAACAAACTACAATTTGGTTGAAAATGAACTACTTGAATCCTTGGTAGTTTTCTTTTTACCCTCCTATATAAAATGTGCAAAGTGATGTCAAAAATGACAACCCAATTACATGCAACGATTATGATGTTAACAATATATCTATTTTGTAATAAATATAAGGACTGCAAAAGCTTCGAGCCAAGATAAGGAATGCAAAAGAGAAACATGTGTTAGAAGTTAGGCTCTTTTAGAAAACTACTCAGAAAACACATAGTTTTATGGGTAAATGGCTATTAATGTGATAAGTGACATGTTAATCAAACCCAACCTCTCTAATACCACTACATGATTTTGATCTATGGAATAACTCTATAAAATAATGTACCTCATGTGTATATTATGTCTATTGTAAATATTTTCTAGTCATCTCATCGTATTCAAAACATAGAAACACTAGATTTAAGCTTACCTAGAAATCTATTTAGCTATGTTTTTCAATTCTCGAGACAGCATGTGTCATTAAATTTCTATTTAACTATCATTTTCAATTCTCGAGACAACATGTGTCATCAATTGATCTCTTTGAATGCTCAATGTGCGAGCTAAAACACATGCATTTCGATGTCCAACAAGTTAACTACTAGCTATGGAAAGTAATTCAATAACATCTTATAGTAGAGCATAATGAATGTAGATTGTACCCCTAAGTTATACCATACACATAGAGTGTGAGAGATTACTTCTTACACATAAATATTGATTCACTGAAAAATAACAATACTTGGAACAATGTTTATATATATATAATTATAACATGTAATTATGTAGTATAATTGTGATATTGCATTCTACACTAGAAATAATACTAGCATATTATAACACAAACAAAATAGGCACATTCTGCACCATAGTCATTAAACACTTCTAAAATGTTGTGCAGTGAAACTTGTATTTGCAAACAAGAAAGTTTAATCCACCAAAAGTGAAGATACTCTAACTTGGTTAGCTAAAAAAATGTAAATCGTGAAATACTGTACAATAGAGTACAAACATCGTGGATGGCTTAGTTTTCTATTGGAAGCTCTAATTCACTTGCATTTGGAATATGCTAGCATATTCAAATTTAATACACAACTTACTTTGTTCCTTGTTTTAGTACATTCTGTAGTTATGGCAGTAGGATAGGGGAAAAAGTTCATGCTAGGTCGTAGGTAGCTCTAGGCTTCAATCCTAAGGAAGATGTATCATTCCATGAACCATTCAAAAAAGAAAAAAGAGTCATGGGAACTCTATTGTGTCGACATGGGGAAATATCACTTTCTGTAAATCATCCATTAAACTCAACCTATTGTAATTGCATTTGTAATTGGATTATAGAACTTATGTTAGATTAAAAAAAGGGCATAATCTACTTTACATAACTCAACAAAAGTGGGGAGTTGGGTTCTAAGAAGAGCACCAACCATGTTGTGCTTGAGGAAAACCATTATTGGGTTGTGTTTATGTTGAAATTGTGGTCGATGTGCGTATAAAAATGGGATGTGTTGCTGTGGTTCATTTTCCTGTTGAGGAAATGGATCAATGTTAAGAACCAAATATCAAGATAGCATAAAAAAACATCAGAATAAGTACTCAACGCCTTGAAAAGAGAGAGAATTTCAGATAATAAGCCTCTTCAAGGGGCCACCCTCCTTATACACCACATAAATTTTCAAATACAAGATGATTCCAAATGAAAATGTCTCCTTGGTATATATAGGAGACTAGGTGGTACAATTACAATTAATTCACCCAAGACGACATAAATAAAATAACATTAATAATGTAATATGCCCCAATTAAGGGGTAATGTGCCATTATTTAGGGCTTAACATGCCCCTCCCCTTGAGACAAGTGTTGTCTGCAACGCTTGAGTAATTATGGATGCTTCTGTATAAAAGACTAATCTTCCCAAGTGAAATCTTCAGTAGGTAGTTTCCTCCACTTAATGAGATACTCTGAAATGGATCTATTCCTCAACTAACAAATTCTTGTGTCAGTGATGGCTTCAGGGTCCAATATGATTTTTCTTTCCTCGTCCAGTTCTAACAATACAGTTTAAACTGGGATCTTGTCACCTATAACCTTCTTTAAGCATGAAACATGGAAAACTGGGTGTACTCGTGAAGATGCAGGCAACTCCAAATTGTATGCCATAGTACCAATCTTTTGCAACACCTTATAAGGACCATATTACTTTGGTGATGATTTATTATCCTTCTTGTCTTACTTGAGGGATATCTATTTGTATGGTTGTAGTCTTAAAAACACTCAATCCCCTACTTCAAAACTTATTTCACTACGATGTTGATATGCTTGTTTCATGCCATTATGTGCCATGGTCAGGTTGTGCTTTAAGATTTGGAGAACTTGTTGATGCTCGATGTGATCTTCCACTGCTTGAACCTTATATTTTTCTTTTAGAGAATAAGTGATGGAAGGAGTGTGGTATCCATAGAGTGCCAAAATGGTGTCATTTTTGTTGCAATATGAAAGGAAGTGTTATACCACCATTCTGCCAAGGGTAACCATTTGAACCATTGTGTTTGTTTATCAGAGACAAAGAAACGAAGGTAGTCTTCTAGACATTTGTTCACTGTCTCGGTTTGTCTATTAGATTGAAGATGATATGATGAGCTATGAGCCAATTGAGTACCCAAACAAGAAAATAATTATGTCCAAAAATGTGAACCAAATATCAAGATATCATAGAGAAACTTCAGAATAAGTACTCAATGGAGATTTTGTGAATGACAAAGTGTATAGTTAGGGTTAAAGGTTTATGATCAGAGTCGCACTCGTGGTCATTTAAGATGTCAAAATTCACTATTTGGTTGTAAACAAGGATATCATATATCACATAATCCACGATACTATTGCCAAGCCCATGAATACAAGTCATCTGATTGGACTTCAAACATTTCATTAGATCGTTGCAAACCATTTCATTAAATCGTTGCAAACCATTAGATCTTCGGAGATGCAAAGCTTGTTTAGCTCAATATCAAACAAATTCTTAACCAAGTCTTTGGAGTTTCTTTTGTATTTGTTAGTTTAAATGAGGTCCTCAACTAGCCAGAGAGGATTAGGGTCAAAATCATTGCTTTAAATAATAGCTTGATGAATAACAAATTGTTATATAAATCTTCTTAGCATTAATATCCAAAATTTTCATGTGTATGTACTGATTAGAAGTGTATTTCTTGTGAAGCATAATGTGAAGAGAAATGTTATTTTTTAATAAACAAGCTATGCCTCCAATTTCTCGGCGATATGATTTCTTGTTCTATATCAAGCATAGGACAAATCCTTCTATGCTAGGGACCCTTGATTCTTCATGCTCTCAAGTTTCAACAAGAAATATGCCCTTCACTCCATGGAAAGCCGCAACAATTCCAAGACAGGATCTTGAAGTGTGTCAAATTCCTATTTATTATTATATTTTTTCTCTATACCTAATAATAGTTTTTCGATACCTAATTATTGATGATTATCCTTACTGACTTCTTTTACCTTTTGAACTTCCATAATTCAACTTGGTCTTCTAGAATGAGGTTTTTATTATAAATATTCCTAACTCTTCTAAGTCCGGAGATTAACTGAGTATGACATATTTATGGTCCTTATGTATGGTCCTTATAACATACCTTAACACAAATTAACCTATCTTTATGCTCGATTATTTTGCTCAACGTCTTTTTTTCTATGAAGCGAGTTGTTCAATTTGTAATTTATTTTGTAGTTTTTCCTGGATTATTACTAGTGTGTCTCAACTAACAATAATTCCAAAAATAATGAGATTCAAAACTCTTTTGCTACATTCATAGTTTAACTCTATGAACTTATTCATTTCCTCTTTCATGGATTTTGATATCCAATTTACTCTTCAAAGACCAAATTATTAATTAGTTTTTCTTCTAGTATTTTAATCTTACCTCATATTACAATTTTCTATATTATCAATCTCATTAGATTGGTTGATTGTATTTTTTCTTGGATTTGTTTTTCCATTTCTTATAATCTAACCTCCATTTTCTATAACCTTCATTTTCTAATTCTATAATTAGCCTCCAAACTAATTTTATTATCTATATATTCTTACATCTGTCTTCTAAAGATATAATCAAGCATCAAGTCAACTCTATCTCTATTTGGAATTTGGTTTCTCTTTTCTACATTCTACATGTTGATAAAAATTGTCAAGGCCTCCCTTGAATCGCTCATATTGGAAGACAAAATAAATAATACACAAGAGTGACAGAAGGAACTTGTGGGACTGATTAGGTCTAGGACACGGATAACCTGATCTGAGGATAACTTTACCCCCGGAGCTAGAGGACGCCCTAAAGTTCTGCACGAAGCCCGCTCGATCTAAGCTGTCCACGTGAGACAACAATGAACCGCTCGATCATGAGCTGCCCGAGTCAATGAGGGCTAGCTTGCGCTTTACGAGCTCAGAAAAAGATCAAAATAAATCCGTCCACGATACGGTCTCAGATGATGCCCAGCTCAATCTAGTTTGCTATATAATTAGGCCTGGTCTACACTCCACGGGCTCAAAAATAGACCAGAATAAATCCATCCAAAACCCGTCCACGAAACGGTCTCAGAATATACCGACATCAGTCTCAGATGGTGCCCAGATAATAACAATCGTCTATTACAAATCAGAATAAATCCGTCCACGAAACGGATGGTGCCCAGATCGGTCTCAGGTGGTGCCCACAAAACGGTCTCAAATAGTCTCAGATCGGTTCCACGAAACGATCAAAGTTCCACTCTTAAAAAATTTATTTTAATTTTTTCTAAAATCTTTTTTGTTCCTTTTTATTTTGATTCTCGTCATTCTTTATCCCTACTCATCATTTTTACTCTCATTTACATCAAAGTTTGGTGATCAATTGGGCAAAGAATGAAGAAAGATTAATATTAAGAATAAAAGGTAAGGATTGCAGGTTAGCAAAGGGCATGTCGTTGTTGGCACTGGAGTCCACATGGGGAAATTTCAAGAAATTAACAATACACTATGAAGAATGCCGAGGCACAACTAGATTAGCTATCAACCAAACGAAAGAACTACAATAATCACAACATATTTAGAAAGGTCGGTATATAAAATACCTCGACCCCACATATGAGTCGCTTTGATTACTGCAGAAGAAAGAAAAATGTAACCACTAGTTTTCTGTCGATGGACACGTCAAGATCCACCTTAGAAAATGGTATAGTAACAAAAAAAATTCATGTTGCCCTTTGTTTATATGCAGAGATGGGCAATATATAGAACGCTTGACACCAATTTGCAGCATATAGTAAAAAAAATATATTATAATCATTGTTGCTCTCGTAACTTTTCTAGTCATTTGTTTTTACCATTGCTACTCCAGCTTGCTTTTTATCACAAATAAGAAACATTTTGAATATTTGCAAGGCATTAGCACCTTCTTCCCTCCAACTAATAATTGAATGATAGTTCAGATTTATTTGTTTGTAGCGCTTTACGTTCTTCAAAAGGAATTCCGGAATCAAATGAAGTTTGTTGGCCAAACTTCTTGCCAACTTCAAATGGGCAAGTTAGATGTTGTAAAATATTATTTTAAAATTCGTTATTTGTTGAAACGTAAAAACATTGTTTCACTCCAATCAGTTATTAAATGATGTTAGATTAATAACTTTCATTGACATTTTTACGGAGACATTCAATTGTACTTGTAATGATGCATCATCGATCCTGTGCACTGCTAGTATCATGGTGGCATTTTGTTTCTAATCCACAATCTATTAACCCAAAACAGCAATTCATACCAGACTAAATTAATTCTATTTGCATTTGAAATGCATTAACCACTGCAGCACAGAAAATTCACAAGCTTCTTGCTCCTCAACGTTTCACTTTTTTGCAATATATCACTTACAATTAATGTGCTTTGCTCATCAAAGCAAGAGAATCCTAAAATTTCATTTACCCTGGTTTTATCCTTTTGAGCTAACAAAATTGTAACTGTGGCCAGGTATGGCATAAAGATAAAATCTCAACATCTTCAATTCGACTTCACCTTTGAAGAAATATAGGCCAGGTGGGAGAGTATATTGTGGCCCACCACAACCAGAAAGAGTCCAAGGAAACCAAGATACTTCAACGTGGTGAAGAGATTTAACTGCAACAAGCAAACATGCATACATGTTAAATTTTTATTTCAGAATTCTAGTTCTTGAGAGCCTATGGGTGAAATAACTAAGCATCTGCACCGATAGAAAAAAACAATGGAAATTAAGGGAGATACCTTGACCCAGAAAAGAATATATAAGACCAGAACCGCCAATATACCACTGTGGAATAGTATGCCTGAGACCAATGGCAGGCCAGCTGTGGGAAAAATTTTTAAATTCACTCCTAAACTCCAAAGCTGGCAACCATAGACATGAAATAATCAGACAAAAGCAAGAAAAATAAGAACCACGTGTATTAAGTAATTTAAATATAGATACACAATAAAGTCAATTGAAGATACATGGCCATTGTTTCACATGAGATATCGTTTCATGACCACAAAGATTGCTACTTGTAACTTTCATAAATAAAATCCATTGAAAGCATCTTCACACACACAGACACACATTGCACCAATGTTAGGCACCAATGATACATGTACTAATACCAGTAATCTTTGTTACTCTTTTGATGCAGTGCACTAAAAAATGCCAACGACAGAGCGTTGGACATTTTAATTTGTAAACAACTTCTGCCAAATCCAAACTTCATTTTTCACACATTTTCCCCCACACTGAGAAGATCATCAAAATTGTTCTGGGGATCCAAAACTATGTGTTTCCAATTTCTTACAGAGCTCAGACTCAAGGCGATTACATCAACATATGTTGCAAAACTAAAGAGATAGAACGTACAATCCCAGTCAGCTATCAGTTCAGCCATATTCCAGGATGATATTATACATTTTGGTAAGAACAAAGATGAGCAGTTGCAGTAGTTGTAAGAGATATATATTTGTAAGACTCCCCAAGGAGAGAGATATTTGTAAGACTCCCCAAGTGCAAGTTTTCACAATGAAGAGATTGGGATATTTAAGTCGTACTATGTCGGTCAAGGTATAGCAGTAGAACCAAAAATGGTTCGCAAAACAGAGGATGCCTCTCAGGGCCCATAAGGTGAGAAGCTTTCTTGGCCTAACAAGTTTCTATCATAAATTATCTTCAGCTTCTTCAAATCCATGGCCATCTTTAAGAGAATTGTTGGAAAAGTCCAATCGATTCACATGGACAGAAAAGCATCAAACCAACAGACCTAATGAAGACATCTTTTAGAAGCACCCATCCTCTCCTTGTCAGAAACAACAAAACCATTGGCATTTACTATATACTGATGCAACTGGAATCACTAATGGTGTAATCCTTATATAGTCAAAAGTGATACCCTACAAGGGCTACAAGATGAATGATGTTGAGAGAAGATAACCCATCTATGATCAGGAGAAGCAATTGCCTAAACTCTTACCACTGTCATTAGAACAACTACTTCAAGTGGATTACAACAACAGGCCTTTGATGGGAACCAGGATAACAGGCACCATTCATGGGCAATGATATTTGAAGAATGCTGTCCTAAGCTCATTTACAAGGCTGGAAAGGAGATTGTCAAGAGCTATCTCAGGTTAAAAATGTCAGTGTTTTGAGAGGTCCCTTTGATAGGAAATGAGGCAAAAAAGCAATATCCTCCGTGTTAGAACATCAGGAAAACTTAAAAGGAAGACAATGTCATTCAATGCTTCGGTATCAAGGATGAAATTCTTTTAGCATAGAGAAACAATAGTAAGATGTGGCTCAGCTGAACAAAATTCTCTATCAATGGTATGACAACCCCTTCCATGCATACTAGAAGGGACTATCTAATGCTGCAATTATATCTATCTAAAATACATATGAAGAAGCAAAAGGCTTATTGTGTTCAAAACTATGAGCAATGCCAAATCAATTAAGCAAAGAGAAACAAGCCAACATGATTACTAATGCCCCAACCAATTTCAAACAAGAAATGGGAGAGTATCTCTAGACATTTTTCTACTTTTGCCAAGGACTCAAATGATAACATGACCAATTTTGGGTGGTTGTTGACAAGTTCATAAAATTGCCAGCATTCATCACTCATCATATAACAGATAAAGGTAAATGTATTAGCACTGAAATATTTGCAAGGTTTGGAGTTCCCAAGTATATTTTCAGTGATCTAATCTCCTTTTGACTTCAAATCATATTAAGATCGTTTTCATATCTACTTCACCCATTAAAAAGTGATTATTTCCATATCTAGAAAAAATTTCTCACAATGCACATGGAGGTTTGCACTTGTATTTGTATCTTACAAGCCAATGTGTGTGTGTCTATATGTGTGTGTGTGTGTGTTTATCATTTTTTGTGAATATCATTGTGCAAATGAAATAGACTTTTGCCCTAGGTACTATTATTTCAGCTTAAACCCATTTTGGGGATTATGAAGGTCAAGTGGGTCAACCTTTTGACCAGATAGAATTTATGACCTTTGTATCTTGAGCTCATTTTCTTAATACTATTCGGACAAAAATATAGATCAAGCTAAGGCAGAATGCTTAACTATTGTGGCACTACCATCTCGTCAAGGGATTGTACAAGTTCTTGTAGGTTTTGTATATATTTCCTGGCCCAAAACAAGCATGTGAATTGTTTGTAAGTCCTTGGAAGGGCGTCCAATTCTTTTTATCATGGATAGGCATTTGTTAGATGTGTATTGCAATTCATGCATAGGCCCCTTGCATACAAAAACCAGACCACAAAACCACAATTGAATTTATAGGTCACGTGCTTTGAACAATATTTCTTTAAACATTAGGAAGGATTAAAGCAAATCAGGAGGTCCACTTTGAGTACAAGTAATCAAGACAAAGATTGGGTGTTATCAGTGTACGTGCTTTCTTAGTTCTAAAATAAACCAAATAACCTTTCTTTCTCATAAGAGTCATGCACCTTACAACTCTAGTTCTATGAATGATAGATTCTTACGCATTGTGGACAAATGGAAACACAAACATGGAGCAAAAATATGTTCACAAGTTGACAAAAAGCCTTTTTTTATATCTTATGTTTTCTGTTGTCCATTCCATTGCTAGTCTTCTTGAGAAACAAAAGACAAATAAAACTTACCCCAATTAGAAATCCAAGGAAAGGCAATAAAGTGAGAGTCAAAAATGCATAGGAGAGCTCAGCTGGAGGGAGCTTTTCAGGCGTCCGGAAAATATGTGCTATCTCAGCATCAGGTGCGAATCTTGAAGCAACATCAATAGCTGCTGGTCGAGGACGAGCTGCATTTTCCGGAGCCTCTGGTAAGTCCAGCTCCAGATATCCCAACAACTTTAAAAATGAATTTTCCTGTTCAAAAAACATGACCCTCCTTCATTATCCATGTTTGCATGTTGAAAATAAATTGAATATAAGTAAAATGCAACAGAAAAGATAGCGTCAAATGTTCCCTTTCTGGTTGTGATTAAAATTGACGAATTATAGTGTAAAATGTGTAGGATATTTTTATGTGTAAAAATATACAGGCATTGCTCACATGCTCAACACCACCTAGAATAAACAACGAACCTTAATACTCCTAATTTCCTACAACAGAACCTCCAAGAAAATAAGACCATTTTCATAGGAAAATTGGCAGGCATTATTTTAGTCACTAGTCAAGATAACTTTTCATTATCAGAAGTAAAAAATAAAAAATTACCAAAGATAAATTTTCAAATATAGCATCTACTAGCAAAGCAGTAGAAGAAAATATACCATTGTTGAATCACCCACAGCAAGCTCAATCGTATATGCTCCAGAAAGGTAGTAAAATTTTTCAACCAGGCCAAGAAAGTCCTGCAGTCAAGACAAGGATTAGCACCATTTGCATACAATAAAGAAACATTCCCTAATATCTTTCTTCAGATAGCTAGCCTATATCACATGGTTCGGGTTTGGGTTTGGTGACCATGAAATTTGGATAAAATTCAAATTGTCCGATGAAAATTAGGATAAAACGCAGCATTAAGCTCATCCATATATAAATTTCACAATTTGAAAATATAAATATTTATATTGACCTTGAGATTTGCCTTTAAATTCACCTTGAGATTTGCTTTTGAATTCAGCAAACCCCCAACAAATTTTGAAACTCGTCAATAAATTTCGCCAAACTTTGTGACTTAGTAGCTAGCTACCATTCAAATAGCATTCACATGATTGAGATTCTTCTATATCAAAAGAAAAAAAACAGAGCAATCTAACATCAAGTGGATAGTAACTTAATCTGCAAACCAAATCCTCATCATGCGAAATGCTTTTACCCTCAAAATTCTAAGTTAAGCTGCAAAGAATAAGTCTCAATCACCTGACTCAAACTATAAGCTATAACTATCATTAATGAGAAATCCTCCCTCCCTTAGAATGAGGACGTTTACTTCAATGTACACAAGGAATATCTAGATTCTAACATTATAATATAGTTGTACAAGAATATGTGGAAAAGTAAACTCACCAAGTTCGAAAGAAAAGTTAAAAATAATAATTAGTTCCCACATAATCCCAAATCATTAATATGTGTTAAGAATTTTCCCCCTTTTATAAATTTCCACATGATGCAAACCACATCTATCAGTTTATTAGTCAATTCCTAATACACCTGCAAGGAGAAGGCTCTAATCAGCCTAACCTTTGAAAACAGGACATGTGCATTACCAGTCGATCCATCTTTCCTAGTAACACAATCCAAAATGCTTACAGATTCCTATAGATGGCATTTGCCTGAAACATGGAGTTTAGATGTTATTTAATGCATTGCATAAAGCTCTCAACTTTCAATTTTCCAGCAATAAAAATTTAAAAATATGTGAATATAAAACTTATATACTCACAAGGATATGGCACATAGGCTCACTCTTACAGCCCAAATAGATAAGTTGCAAGGGGAATTTGAGAGCATATGTGAGCATGCGCAATAAGAAACAAAAAAGAAAGAAATTATATTCATGTCCACAGATGATCAAAATAGGTAAATGGCACTAGGAAGCACATCATGCCAGAAAGGCTATGTGGGAGTGTGGAAGGAAACTCCTAGGCGCAACAAGAAGTAAAAATAAAGATAGAGTACAAAGGATAAATCACTTAAGGTAAACCATTGAAACGGAAACAGAGACAGGTACTTCTCTATGCAAGAAGAAAATAAGTAAAACTAAAGATAAATAGTACAAAGGGTAAACACAAGAGATGAACCCTAAAAGCAGAAGCAAAGATAGGTACTGCACAATGCAAGAAAAAAAAAACACTAATCTGCACCAGAAACAGAAGAGGATCTAATGCCATCATAGAAACAGCACTAGAAACAGACTGTATTTCAAATTATCCATAGGGTTGTGGTATAGTAGCAAGTTGGAGCACTTGTTATAAGGATGACCCAGGTCCAAATACTGCCAGGCAGACCACAGTACGAAAACTGCATCTGAAACGGTGAAAGTATGGAAAACCTGGATGACCCATGGATGCAAGCAATTAAAGTTGTAAGTGACTCTGGCTGTGGGCACTATTGCATGATGTTCCTGTAAAACAAGGGAATATGTTTTGAATTTTATAAAATCATTTGCTAAAGTACACAGGCAAAATTAATTAGTAACTGTTTCATATAACAATTTAGTTGGTTTAACCAAAAAGAGGGGGGGGGGGGGCCCTCTG
>JASDQU010102527.1:123121-156842 GCA_032191745.1 Picea mariana
GGGGGGGGGGGGGGGGCACTCTGACCCCCTAGAAAACCCACATGCCACACAGACCTAGGAATTGAGACCCCAATAGCCTTTAGACAGATCATAGCGTGCACAAAGCAAGACATGTGGATCTATAGAGAAGAAAGGTAATTTATTTAGTATATAGAATAAAAATAGGTTTGAGCATTCCCATCTCACAGCTCGTCATTTTTCAGTGTTTCCATCTTGAAAGGAATTAGAGCACTTTTGTTCCCAATTATTGCTGCAGGAGAAGGTTGAACTCATTCCAAGGAAAGCACGGCTCTTTTATCAATGATTGCTATAGTTAGGGTAAAGTAACTCTTGGGAAGGTCATGTATCTTGTTTGTCACTTGGAGGACAGATTGCTCCAATTTGTTCTGCTTTGAGGCAATTTGACTCTCAAAGTTGTGTAGGAGCTGCAAAGGTATTGGAATGGTAGCAGAGTCCGATGTTGTGAATCAACACCAACAGAAAAAACCTTGGAAAGGGAATGAAAGATATATAAAGACAAAGAATACATGCAATTGATATATCTACATGGTAATTTATTGCAAAAATAACTAATCAGCTAGCTATTGTTTTCAATTTTTTAAAACTCAGAATCAGTCAAGGGTCAACTCAGACTTGGACCAATCTGATTTCAATGACTCAGTTCATTAAAAAATACATAAAATATTTAAATTTTAATGAGAAAATTATGTATTAAAGATTCAAAAAATTATTGAGATTTTGAAAGAAAGCATTATGAATAAATGAGCAAGAACATTTAAATGACAAGCAATGTTCCACCATTGATTATATTGGGACCCTCATCATTAGTATCACCCTTTGCCTCTACCTCGATCCTCCAAGGAAATCAGTCAATACCACCCTATTTTGATGAAACTGCCCAATCCAAGCCTTACAGTATGGTAGAAAAAGTTTAACATGCCGAACCAATGATTTTGGTTTGAGTGAAGGGTACATTTTTGCTAAGGCCATGACAAAGGAGTTCAACAATCAATACCACCAACATCAAGGTACATAAAGGGCTCAATGCTCTTGATTAAATGCCAATCCCATACACTCATACGTGATAGAATCCAATTAAAATGTTGCAATCCAATCAATCCTGAAATCCTGAAAACTGTTAAGTCTGCTGAATTTTGAATGGGATATGAAATTCTACTTTCTCCATATGAAGTATGATGAGGTTGGAACCACTCTCAAACCATTAATTGCTAGCAAATTTTATCAAACTGTGTGAGGGAAAATGGGAGTACTCCAAGGCAACACATTGGTAGGGTCTAGGATTTAGGTTTTTTATTTTTTTAATATAAAAAATTGATTTTTGCTTGCTGAGTCAACCACAATGGGGTCCAGTAGCTACTCAGCCGAGTAGGGCTGGTTTGGTACCGAACCGGCCAAGTCAGACTTTGACTCAGCTGGTTCAGTACCAAACCGGACATTTGAACTGATCCATTGGCCGAATCGATACGGGTGGTGGTCAACTCAGCCAAGTTGACCAAGTCCATGTCAACTCAGTCCAAGTTTGAAAACACTGATTGTTTTACCTGAATTAATACACTCAATCTTAGAGTTTGATTCCTACCAGTAAATATGCAACAGCAGTAATGGCCTAAAAAAGCATGCAGATAGAAAAAAACTCAATGATCTTATAAGTTAGACAGGGGTACAGTCAATTGGGACTAGTTCGGATGGTTAAGAGGAAGATTGTTATACTTCCCACCCAGGTCCAATTCTCACTAATGATATGTTGCACTCTTCATGAGACAATTGCTGATATGGCCTTGAGCCCTGAAGAATCCGGTTTACCTTGGGTACCATCCTCAGAATTATGGGACGCAGCCAGGGGTTTACCCAGGATATGTATTCCTCAAGAAAAAAGTTAGACATTGATACAATAAAGCACTCAGAAGCATTATTTGAAGTAAATATTCCATGCATATGATTTCATTCCAAGCAAGTTTTTCGCTATCACAGAAATTCATAAACATGTTTATAACAACACAATTCTTTAGATAAAAAGAACAGAGAAATTTACCAGCACTAACTCAAACTTCTTTCCAGAAGGTTTCAGTAAAAATATATGTTCGACCTTACTTTCATGTCTCAACCTGAGGAACACCTGAAGAAGAAATATATACAGTATAAGCCATATGACTGAAACAAAGTAAAACAATACGCCCTACAGATCTGTTTATATCTACAAACCTGATGAGGTTTAAAAAAGCCACCAGGAGGTGAAGTCATCTGGAACGAGAGATGCAGCCGTTGTAAGTGATTTGCAGACAATGACACAGTTTCTTCTTTTGACAGATCCAATCTACATCAAAAAATAAATACATAAATGCTGTGATTTTTGCAATTTTCAGTGGGAGATAACCCAAGCTTTATAGAGGAAATGTTGGCCCTGTGAAAGAAAACAAGATGAAGGAAAACTATAATACATAAAAACAGTGTACACAAGAAAAGAGATTACTGCTACAATGCTCACAATTTTGAATGAAGATATTCAAGACATGCTCAATAGTTAAAATATTCTTAATTTTGTTTATTTGATCTAAATACAGTCCACACTAAATTTGGATGTCACAAAGTACTCAAATGTGTCTAGGATTTTATCTGGGCTAAATTTGTTAAAGCTCTTTAAGTCTTTGTAAGACATCTAAAAAAGCTAAGCAAAGAAACGGAGATAGACCTACTAATTTATTGGATATAGTCCATAGATGATAATTTATTGAACATAGTCTTATAGATCATAATAACAACAAAATTCTGATGGTACTTGGAGTTGGAACCATATTAACCATGCTCTTCCATTCACCTAAACCGTAAACCCTTCTGGCAGACCTTTTTTTCCCTAGACAAGCTGCTCTCCTGCCTGGTATGGATCTCCAGTCCATTTTCTCTCATACTACCTACCTTTTTGACATCCATGGGCAACCTCCAGTCCACATTGCCTTCCCCCATTCTTCCTATCATATATTTTCTCGTGGTGATATCAGGGGAGCCGTCAGGGTCATGACCACTAGTAGAGGTGTTGACGAGTTAGACCTTCAAGTCGATTTCCTCAAGCATGGTGTTCTATCTCTCAACTTCCCCATTGCTGATTTGTTTAATCATGTTGTTTCTTCAGGTTTCCCTCCATGGTGGTCCCACCATATTATTCACCCCATTTTCAAATCAAGGGTTCATTCAAAATACAAATCCTAACAATTACAGGGCCATCATGATTGGACACACATACACCAAGCTCTACACTGCAATCCTTCACATGTGGTTATCTAACAAGCTTGAGCAAAGGCGCCTCAAAGCCAAAGGGTAGGTAGGATTCCACACAACATATCCAACTATTGATCACATCTTCACGCCTTGTGCCATCATTGAGGAGGCCCATACCGCTCCTTGAACGTATTTTGTTGTTTGGCGAACTTTCAAAAAGTGTTCAACTCCATCCCAAGAGAGGCCTTGTCCCAAAGATTGTTATATTCATATTTCAAAGACACTTTTGATTGCCATCTTGGTCTTTATGAGTTGGTTCTTCGTCGTCTCCACGGCACTCGTGACTTCTTGAATCTCATCAAGAGCACTATAGGGGTTAACAGGGATGCCCTCTCAAAGTATCAAAACATGCTCTCTCCAACTATAACTTCCTCTTCCAAGAGTAGGATATCAAGATAACCACGACCTATACATACTTGGGGGCTTTAGTACTCAGGGCTTTGTTTCAATGTAAGACATGCTTTTTAACCTCAATTTAACAGGCGATATGGTTCCCTCAACCTACTTGATAAACAATGCTTTCAAAATTACTTCCAAGGTATGTCTCTTGGACATGAGTATCAAACCCACTTCCTTTATATTTCTTGCGTTTGAAGACCTAGTTTGCTTTGAGTCAAGACAAATCACCACATTTTTCACTCTAATAAGACTTTCCAACGATACCATTTATAGAAGACCAAGTAAGAGGAGCACCTCATTTTCATGTGTCCCATCTATTATGAGATCAAAGGGAGGTTTTATTGCCTTTACCATGACTTAAGAAGATCCCACACCATGTTTCTCAATTATCTAGACCAAAGATGTCTTTCAAACATAGGGAAAGGTCACTACGTTGACCTACTTGGCCAAAACCCTTCAATAAGATTAACTCTTTCTTCCCTATGTTCAGTCTACTCGACACAACAAACAACAGATAGAGGCCCACACCACTCTATATACCAAAGCAACAAGACCTCTAGTTTCCTCTTGACCCTCACACTCCCTACCCTAATAGGTTGACTGGCCTCCACAAGACTTTTGAGGAGTTCTCGTTCTAGACCCCAGGGTATGCACCAACTAAACAATAGATAAACCATCTCTAGGATGTCCCAAAGATAGGATCATTCTACACAAGCTACTAATCTCCAACTCTGTTTGAGCAACAAATCTTTCATATAAAGTTTCTTCCCCCGAACATGATGTTAGGAGTGATGGACCTCTTCAATCTAGGGCTCAACCCAAGATTACATGACAAGGGCCCTTTATCCCATAATGTTCTCCAAACAATATTATTAGGCAATGCATTAGCCCCTTAGCAGTGATTGACAACTCAGTTGAGGAGCCTTATTCTTCTTTCTTGTCATGGTTTTTGCTTCTGAATTTATTTATTCCGTACTCATGTTGACTAATTACTTGGCCCTTCTTTGTTTTGCACTTTCTGCTTTTGATAGAATACTAGATGTAATTTTGCTTCCCATTGACATACTCTTGTGGTCATTCGTTTGACATTAATAAAATTATTTTTCTTATTATCTTATTGACTTAATAATAACAACAATAGGAGAGGGATATGTAATTTTTGAATAAAAAATGTGTTCTCAATATCAAAACATCTCACATTCCTCAATTGCCTCTTTTCTCCTTCATATTCCCATGCTTTATTTTTATTTGTTTCCAAGGAAAACCTTGTGGAGAAACCCCAAGGGATGCTTCCGCACATTCATGGATGGCATTCCTAGTAAACCCGTCAACATTGATTAGTGCACCTAACCCAAGGGGATTCTAGCAGGCTATAGCAGTTTTCTAGCCTATCTCCCCTACGAGGAAAGCAAGGGTATCTCCCAAGGTTATTCAAGAAATGCACGAGGACAGTTCATGCTGGGGTCGTTCCAGACGTCCACGAGAGATAATATGCCTGACCCAACCTTGTCCCTTTCACAAGACCACCTTGAACTTTTGTACAAGAGCATCTACCAATTGAGCCAACCATTGGGACTGATATTCTCATGCCTTGTATGTAGTCAGCTTGGAATGATATTATGTCAGAGCAGAGTGCATGTATCCAAAATGGCACAAAAACTACAGCTACAGGAGTAACTAAACCTAACAGCAAATTATATGATAGCAGTAAAACTAAAGTAACCGAAAATAACAGCCAAAATAAGCACACTACGAGGTAGATAGCAGCTGCAAATACAGATTATACAAAGGAAAACTTCTACAATTTCTTTTAGAGTTGTTGGTTGTATTATTGAAAAATGATAACAGATACAAATGAGATGAGGGAACACTTATTTATACCAAAAATAAGTAGAAACCCTAACTTCAAGCTTAAGCTACTATAAAAGTGGTATGGCCCTTATTACATAAAAGAGGTATTTTACAAGTAATGAAATATTGCAGCAAAAAGGTTTAAGACTAGGACATCAAACATGAGCTTAAATACAAAATGGCTCATAGACATAGACTCTAATGCCTGATAAATATGTTGCAGTTAGGTACTCTAGTGTGGATAAGTAAATTTAAATAGGTTGATAACTAGGGGAATTGCATCCTTTTTTACTTTTTTGACAGGTTTTGCAGCTATGTTAGAACTGAAAATTGTTTACAGGTTGAACATGTTTGAATGTTAAATCAATGTAAAACTACCATGCGGTTTTGAAATACAAGAAACTCAAGACATGCCAAATGCCCAATGTATGAATAGCAACAAGTCATCACGTCCATTTCAAATATTATTCAATAAGAAGGATAAACCAAATATCATTGTGATACCTCTGTCTATGTTAGTGCAAGGAAATTATGAATCACACTTCAGCTGCTATTTTATCATTTCACTGCAACCTTCTCTTGTGTCTATTAGATAAGCCCAGGTTTAACATGCTTCTAATCTGTTTCAATTTCAAAAGCATTATTTTTCGTTTCCCAGTTTAAAGAACAAGTAAACTTTGCCATCATGCCACTTCAACCCATTTGCTTCATCTAAAAAGGTTTTGAGTTGTGTGTATAACATTTGGAGATTCATAGATGAATTTATGAATGTCCACAAGTATCTAAAAGCAGTTAATGGGTCTAAGAAAAATACATGTCCAGCCAGCTTTGACAGCACGGGAATCAAAGGCCCCGTGCCTCTTTATATGCTAATCTAGTAAATAAAGGAAAAAAACAAGCATAAATGAAAATATAAAACATCAAGATCTAAAGTTACCCCCCTTTAGGTCTAGAGACCAAATTCAAAGGAACCTGAAAAAGAGAAGTAATCAATTGACCAGTGCTCCGCATACAATTTCTCTACACAATGCACACAGAATAAAATATACAGTAAATATACTAAAAGATCGAGATTACTCCATGCAATAAAGCAGTACTTTTTCAGAGTCTCTGCACTTCCGGTATCGGTATCTAGTACAGCTATTTCAGAATTGCTGATTTTGATAACGCCAGTGATGGTGATCAGCACTTGAACTTGCCCACCAGCGGAGTACGTTTTACCATGTTCAACATTATGAGGCGAGACCTACAAAGATTGACATTGTCAACTACAAAGCTAATAGAAAATATCAAACAGATTCTAGACAGCCAAGAAATAGATTCTAAAACAAGCAAAAAAGACTCACTTCAAAAGTCAAATAATATTTTCCCACATCAACTCCCTTGGAAAGAAAGTCCATTGTGTAAGCTGAATTCTCCAGATTGAACTCAAGCTCCTGCATGATTTTGAAGAGAACAGTCAAAATCTCAATAAGGGACAAAACATTCTTACATTTGGAAGACCTGGAAACCAAGATGCATATAATGTTAATAAATACAAGCAACTACACTTGAGTAATGAATGGTATGAAATTGTCCAATCACAGCTATGGCAATATGCTTAAAAACATTAAGAAATAACTTTGATTAATTGAAAAAAAAATCCATATCTCAATCAACACTATGCTACGGATTCTATAATTACACAGAAGATTGCCTTCAAATATGCGTGATGTAAGGAGAAAATTTCAAGTGAAAAACATTAACCAGAAATCACTTCATAAAGCATACCTGGTCATGAACTATAGGAGCATCTTTGGAATCTAATTTGACAGCACGAACAAGATTGACCACCATAGGAGGTGCTGCTGATCCCAACACAGTGCTAACCATAACCTGTATCGGGGAAATCAACTCAAAAATTACTAATCTTGTTTCATTGACCATTATTTTCACAGTAAAACAAAGTTGCAAGTAAGTTTATGCATAGGGCGCTATCCAAATTGTATTCCAATAGTAAAAATTATACGTGCATAACATTATTGCAAATGTATGTCTTGAGAAAAATGAATCACCAAGTATAATAAAAGATACGTGTTCATGTACCAATGTATCAAAACATAATTGGTTCTGAGATTGAATGGATCTATAGTCTCTTTAATCAATTCTTTTGATGATTAATATCATGTTTGTCAAAGAAGAATCATAAACTCTTGGGAGACTCGTTCTCGCACTACAATTATAATATCATAATGTTGCCTTTGTCATTGTAATGATTAATATGCAATCAAAAGTTTCAGTCGCTATTATTAATTCTTGTTTCAAATAAATGTTTGTAAATTAACTTTAACTACAAATTCATCTGTAAGTAGAATAGATGTCCAAGAAATATTTACAATAAGTATCCAAACCTTCACAAGAAGCAAAGGGGATTGTGGTCCGTCGCATTCCCTCCCAATAATTGCTGGCCTATGTGTACTCCTGCTTATGTTTGATCAATCAATTGCCAACTTTTGTCCTGTTAACCCCCAGATTTGTCTATGCAAATGTAGGGTTAAGATCCAGCTAGCTTTCATCGAGCTGGTAGTCAGAGACAGGTTTCACAAATATCAGAAAATATCAGAGACAGGTTTTCCAGGTATTAGAGTTCATTGCAGAGGCAGAGGCATTTTATAAGCATATCCATCAGTTTTGGAGAAAATTGCTATTTTTAGCAGTCTTCCTATTTTTTAGGAGAGTTCAGAAGTCGTCGGCATGTCAAAGATGATTACATATTTGGGATCCTTGTGAGCTCACGATGTCGATGTGCCTTTTCCAGTCGACATACGAGACACTACTATTTTTAGCAGTTACAGTTTCAGTCGTATGACAATTCTGAGCATATATTTGGATTCGTTACAGAAAATTGAATCCGATGAGCATGATCTCTTTGACATGCAAGAAGTTGTTATTTTTAGCAGTGCCTATTTTCAGGCGTGCTATATTTGGCAATGTTCTCCTAGCAGGTCCTGACCTATATTTTAGGACTGCTATTTTTAGCATGTCTATTTTTAGCAGGTATCGACACCATGCAGTGTGACCTGTGGCAGCAGGTAAAGGCGTCATGTTCGATGACATGTGGTAGTATCTTTTGAGCAAACCCTAGGTGCCCTAAACTTGAGGAAAGCCTTATTGGATAAATTTGGCAGTGAGATAATTGCTGGCCTATGTGTACTCCTGCTTATGTTTGATCAATCAATTGCCAACTTTTGTCCTGTTAACCCCCAGATTTGCCTATGCAAATGGAGGGTTAAGATCCAGCTAGCTTTCAACGAGCTGGTAGTCAGAGACAGGTTTCACAAATATCAGAGACAGGTTTTCCAGGTATTAGAGTTCATTGCAGAGGCAGAGGCATTTTATAAGCATATCCATCAGTTTTGGGGAAAATTGCTATTTTTAGCAGTCTTCCTATTTTTTAGTAGATAAGAGTTCAGAAGTCGTCGGCATGTCAAAGATGACTACATATTTGGGATCCTTGTGAGCTCACAATGTCGATGTGCCTTTTCCAGGCGACATGCGAGACACTACTATTTTTAGCAGTTACGGTTTCAGGGCTCGTATGACAATTCTGAGCATATATTTGGATTCGTTACAGAAAATCGAATCCAATGAGCTTGATCTCATTGACATGCAAGAAGTTGTTATTTTTAGCAGTGCCTATTTTCAGGCGTGCTATATTTGGCAATGTTCTCCTAGCAGGTCCTGACCTATATTTTAGGACTGCTATTTTTAGCATGTCTATTTTTAGCAGGTATTGGCACCATGCAGTGTGACCTGTGGCAGCAGGTAAAGGCGTGATGTTCGATGACATGTGGCAGTATCTTTTGAGCAAACCCTAGGTGCCCTAAACTTGAGGAAAGCCTTATTGGATAAATTTGGCAGTGAGATCAGGTTGGGTTGCATGCATCAGTTCTATTTGCAGTGGATGACTCATCAACTACTATTGGCAAGAGAGGGTGATTTTCTTGCATGAGAAAGATGATATTATTAGACAGCCAGTTTATTTTGGGAAGGTTCACTTATCTTGAGTTGAGTCACTTTGCATGGAGGGCGCATGAGCTAAAATAATTTGGGAACAGTTTAAATTCAATTTATTTTCCGTTAAATCAACACCGCATGGAGAGTTTAGGAGAGCGTGTGAGCTTAGCCAAATATAGAACAGGACGTCTCCTTCATAGTGAGAGTTAGAGGTTTATTCATTGAAAATAGGTGGCTGATTTTAGCAGTTTTATTTATTTATTACAGCCACTTAATTTCAGAAGTATTCTTGCATGACTTCCTTAGAGAACTCAAGGATCCATAAAGGAAGGGTGAATGGTCATTATTTGAGAGTCTTTTAGTGAGCAGCTAGTAGCTTGTCTTCTCCATTTTCTCTTCTTCTTCTCTTCTTGTTGCCTATACTATGCGCAGAGCTATATTATTGTGATCCGTCTTGTATCCTGTCTTTATGATGCAGCCAATCTCTTGACTAATGAAAAGATAAAGTTTGACTATGCTATTTCTCTCAGCTCTTTGAACTTGTTGGTGTAATATTATCTTTTTATGGCGGTGTAGGTGGTATTCTTGCCTCTATTTTGGTTGTATTTACCATTTGAAGCGCATAATCTTCTCTATTTTCTTTTCATATTCCGCTATTGCAAACTGAAATTCTCTCGTATTCTTTAAATGGTCAATTTTCTTAGGTCCTTGGTTGTTTGCACACATACAAGGACCGCTATTTATGTGCTGATTTGTCATACTAACATGCAGATTTTTAAGTAATTTTCAGTGTATGAACACCGAGGACACCGCCATCTGATTGGAAAAGCACCAATCCAAACGGAGAAGCAGTTAGCTAGTGACCTAGGGCTGATTGCTTATCAGTTATTACTCAATTTTCCTTTCTGCAGGTCTTGGAGTCAGTGCTGTCCTGTGGTGTATTTTTGAGTGACAACATGTCCATGTTAAGTTCTCTTCCACATCAATCAAATGGGTGTGCAGAGGCTAGAAATTCTTTAAATTATCTTTTTATCTTAATCATTGATGAGATTTGGGTACCTTGGAGAGTGGTCCCCTTAACAATTAATTCACAAAGTGGGTGAATTAATAAACATAAAGCAAACTACGGAAACTTGAGCAAAGTGGGTTTCCAAGTGAGATTTATGAGATAAGATCTCACCCATTGATTAGACTTGGCTAGACCTAATCTAGGCCATTGATCTTTTAGGTTTGGCCAAAGAGAGGCTAAAGGAGGCAAAAGGGTAAGGATGAGATTCATTCTTCACTTGAGAAAGTTGAAAGAAGAGGAGGGGAGCAAGTGAGGGTTTCAAGGAGAAAGGGGCACACTTGGAGTTTAGGGCACAAGCTTTCTTGGAGCTTTCATGGAGGGTGCACCTTCTTGAGAGGAGAAGGGTGCATGGTATGGAGAGAAAACAAGGGTACATCTTGTGAGGAGGTGGCTTGTAGAGAGGCGCATTGGTGAGATGCTAATGGCGCCAAGGAGCTTGAAGGCCCTAGCTTGAGTGAGGGAAGTGCACTTGTGTGAGTTAGGGGCGCATTTCTAGGAGGAGGTGTACAAGAGAGGAGTAGGGGCGCATTTCTAGGAGGAGGTGCACAAGAGAGGAGTAGGGGCGCAAACCCTTGTGTGAGAGGGCGCACTTGAGGCTAAGTGTGCACAAGCAAAGGGAAGGAGGGCACTAATACTCATTGTTAGCTATCTACAAGTGGGCAAGTCAATGTAAAGGCAAAGCAAGGGCTAAAGCAAGGCAAGGAAAGTGGAAGAGGCGCACCAAGACGGAGCACAAAGAAATTAAGAACTCCAAAGCATCTCGAGAGGAGTTGCTATTGTATCAGGTTTTTTAGTTGTATTTCTTTGTAGTAGCTCTTATTTTGAGATCTCCATATATACATCTATCTCCAAACTGGTTTTCCCCGTGGGGGGGGGGGGTTCCAGGGACATGTTGACCAAAAACTACATGTGTACATTTGTCATGTTTTCTTAGCATTTCAGTGGTAAGTTGTTAAAGATCCTAAGAGGGTATTTGATGTTTTGAGTTATATGCATGTGCAAATATTTATGGCAGCCTAAACCATACATTTAATCCACGCAAGAGGGTCTCAAATAGGCATCAAATCACATGACTAAAGGCAGTTTTTCAGGGCAGAAATATCAAACTTAGTGGCTGTCCCAAAACAGTTTGGTAAACCTTCAAAATAATGCCCAACAGCAGGTCAAAGACATACCTCTGTTGGCAGTCCTTGGTGCCTCGAAAATCTTCATGGTATCAGAGCTGAAGGGCAGCAGAGAGGGCTGATTTGTGAAGCAAACAGGGGGCAGTTTTTGTGGGGTAAAGATCAGATCTGTTGGCTGTTTTTGGACAGCAAGTTTACAGTCCGAAACAGTGAGCAAAAATCAGATTTGAAAGTGCCTCTCATTTAGTGCTTGTTAGGTAAATTTACACAGGTTGAGGAGCATCATTTTCACACTTGTGATTGGTGTGTTAGAGATTTATTTCTGTTGTTCAGAGTTGCTAAGTTTTACTTGGTTTATTTAATTTGGCATTATACAAATTCAGAACACTTGTTTAGACTAAGCAAAAGTCATCTGCCTACGATTGGCAATGTCAATGGAGATCGAAAGGTCTTGACCCATGGATTCTTCAAATGGGTGCATTCTTTCAGGAGAAGTTTTCAACAAACAAAGGAACTGCCAAGAAGTAAATAGCTTGCATCTTTTCTCTTCCATTTTCTACAGATTTTGTAGCATTAATGCTATGTCTGCCCATAAAAGAATGTATCACTTGAGTTTTCTTTTGGGCCAACACTTGTGATTTGCCATCTCCTAGATGAAGAAAGCAATCCGATGCAGTCCCAGTTAGAATATATGATGTAATTCTTGGCAAACCATACATATGGGAGAGATATGGTACCTACAACAGCTAACCACATCTATCAAGCTCTGCAAGGAAGATGTCACTTACACACTACCAAAATCATCCTCAACAAAAAAGCAGCATCACTTTTAGTTCTGCCAAGCAAGCCCACAAGATCATCTAGGGTAGCAATAAGATTATGCTCTTGACAGTCTGACACCAACTCAAATTTGAGCAAGTTCCAGAATCCCAGATCTCCCTTGGTCACCCTAAATATGAAACAACTAAATATGCTACTCAAAGTTTACAAGCATTTTAACAAGCCCCACAGGATACCTTGATATTTGCCAAGCAAACCTGCACGATCATCAAGGGTACCAATAAGATTATGCCCTTGATTGTCTGACAAGAAGTCAAATTGACCAAGTTCCAGAATACCAGATCTCCTGCCCTCTTTGCCCTAAATATGAAACAGTTAAATACCCTGCTCAAAGTTTACAAAGAATTTGACAAGCCGCAGGGAATACCATCAACATGTCAATAGCAGCACACTGTCAATTTAAACTATTGGTTTTTGCCTAACTGTCCATTCTACTAGAAATCACTTTTAGATAACAATGAAATGAAGCCACATTCAAAAGTTCTACCAAAAAGACCACAATCATCCCAGAACCTCAACAAGAGTCTGTATATGTTTGTTCTACAAAGGATTGGTACTTGGTACATGGCCATTGACTATCAGGAACTTAGGAAAATTACAATAAAGAAACATTATCCACTTCCCTGAATTACCAAGTGCTAATCCTGAAGCCAAGGTGTCACCAACTGCCAATCCTGCCTAAGCATGTGAAGGTGGCCTCCAAAACTAAAAAAAAACCTATTTAAATTGATGGTCATGGTTTTTGGCGTCACCAATGCCACAGCTGCATTGATGTTCACTCATAAATAACATAATGTTTATGTAGCCCATCATTGGCAAGTTTGTGGTATTGTATCTTGATGACATCCTTAATTACATTTACACTTGGGAAGAACGACATTCTCCTTTATCTTACCGCTTCTATCCTTCTACTTAAATTTTTAACATTACCATTGATTGTTTCAAGATGTTTGAGAGTGGTTCCAACCTCATCAGACTTCATATGGAGAAAGTGAATTTCATATCCCATTCAGAATTCTGCAGACTTAACAGTTTTCAGGATTTCAGGGTTGGCATGATTGTAGTGTTTCCACTGGATTCTATCATGTATGAGGGTAAGGGATTGGCATTAGCCAAGACATGGGTCTCCTTCTAAAATGTCATTTATGTGCATCATTCTTATTTTCTTGCTTATTATCTTCCAAGAGTATGTGTTATTGAATAACAAAACTATATATCCATATTTTTGAATTTTTTTATATACTGTGTTTCCCCAGCGTCCCCATTTTGGGGGAGTCACATTTCCAATCATTCCCGTTCCAGAAAATTGCACATGTTTCCACGTTTAGTACAACTTAATTTAAAACATATTCAGCAAGAATTTCAAGCCCTATGTGCCCACAAACTACAAGAAAATTTCAACAAGTGCAAACATGCCATGAAGAAGACTGTCTACATGGGCTTCATTGTCAATAACCATGGCAACCATATTTATATGACAAAGACTAATGCCCTTAAGAATGGTCAATAGCCAAAAATCTCATTGAGCTCTTCAGTTTCATGTGCTTTGAAGATTTTATCAGATTTATACTAGGGTTATCCCACATTGAGTGGAATTTCAATAGTGACTACAAATGAAGTGCAAAAATTCAATCTAATGGGCAAACAAGCAACAATGTGCCTTCGATATGCTTAAGTAGTACCTCTATTATGCACCAATGTTGTCACCAATGGATCCTCACTAACCCTTTGAATTCAACATGAATGCCTTCAAATTATCAATGGGAGTTGTTTACACACAACATGGGCACCCATTACATACTTTTCAAACACTGTCAATTCTGCAACGCAGCACTATACCTAGTGTGACAGATGTATGCAACTATGCAAGCGGTTAGAGAATAGAGATATTACATTTTGCACAAAGAGATAGTGACTTTCTCAGATTACATGCCCTTAATTCAACCCAATGCTTCGCCAAGATTTTGAGGATGTGGAACGTAAAGGCAATAAGATGAATTACATGGATGGGTGAAGAGATACCACTCCCCCCAATTTTTAAGGAACAACATAGAAGACACACATAAATATAGACAGCCATTAAAATTTAAAAATAATAATAAGTTATAACAATCAAATGATTAATAATACTCATCATAAATATGTATAGTACAACACCCAATTAGACAATTACAAATAGGTAAATCATTGATTTTTTCATTAGTAATCAAAAAGAAAAGATAATGGCATTTTAAAAATGTTGCCCCACCCATACAAACCCCACATGCTCAAAATGGTTCCTAGGATAACAATGACACAAAAGGAGGTTGGACTCAAATACTGTGTAATAACAAAGGTAATGGGCAACAGAAAGCCCCTATCCAAAAGTATGGTGCGTCAGCCAGCCCTTCTAGGCCTCAATTACTTCAGTGAACATTTTAGTGATTCGATAGAGCTCCAAACCATCTCAACAAGGTGATGAAAACCACAAGGCTCATTCTTCTTTGTCGTTGCTTGATGCTTGGGCAGAGGACTCCACTGATGGCTTACTTAAATGGCCACAACCTATCACTTTGGATGCATGATTTGTCCCACACAAATATGTCATAAGTGCAAACTCCCTTGGTGCTCTCGATGGCCTTGAAGATAACAAGGAAGAGATGGCCGACATAGCAAGTTCCCAATGAAAATTGCTTCATGGAACGTCTGAGGATTAAATGACACTGGCAATTTTAGAAAACCCCAAACCTCATAAGGAGGCTAATGATGGTTGGGAGAACCCTAGTGCTGATGCTCCCTCGATGACTGGTTAGTGCCTTGCCCCAATGACCATTATTGTCCCCCACCGATGATTAGAATTATTGTTTCTTGGTATTTATGATCAGGTTGTATGCCTTGTGGCTCCTAGACTTTGTTATTTTGCTAGTTTGGACATTTGCTTATGGCGGCTCTTTGTTTTCAAGTGTTTTGGCATAAGCCAACCAACATTTTTGAGTTTTAATAATTTTTGCTAGTGCTTGTGGACATTGCATGCACAGCCCACTTTTTTGGTATTAAAGCTATGTACATAATGTTTTATTAATAGTCAAAGGATCTTTAATTTCAAAAAGAAAGTTGTCGTCAAAAGTCTTCATTTATTACTTCACTACTACTAGTCAAAACTACCCACATGATATTCAGTTGATGCCATTGAAAAGCTTCAACTATAAATTTGCTCGTTAGTATTTGAGGGCTTGGCAAACGATGGATTGTTTTAAAGGGGATGGGTGGACTCCACAAGTTAGAAGGTGGGGAATACAAGTAAAACTTTATAGTGATTGCATTTTATTTGGACATCATAGGGGATGGTTATGCATACCCCATGGGAGTTGGGATGTCACAACATACTAAACTAGCAATGGATACCCCCAAGAAGGACCCATGTCATAGGTATATCTTGAGGATTTCCTCATGGCATCCCCCACTAAATGGGAACAACTAGGGAAATCCCCACCCAATCACACCGTCTCAAAAAAATAGGGGACACAAAGGGATGATATTAAAAACTCTCGGGGAGACATACTCCTATTGAAGATTGAGAATGCTCGCCACATTAAATTGATGACCTTCCTCTAGACATTATATTTGGTGAAAATATATTAAAAAGGGGCAAAGGAAATAAAATAGTAATTGTTTTAATCAACACCAAATTATTTCTCTACTAAGCATTATGTACTATCAATTCGAATTTCAAACCCATTTATAGTGCTCCAAGATCATAACCATGTGTTAAGATACCACTAGAGGATAAAACCCTAATTTTCCCCAATCATCTCTATCTCTAAAGGTGAACCACGATGATGACAGTCTTAAAAGCACACTTCCAAACTTGCAAGTCATTTAATCTCAATAAACTTTGGCAACAATTTAGACATTTCTTTTAGCCCAACATGAAAATGATTCAAAGTGACATCAAATCCTACGTTGCTCATTACATTCCCAAGCCTGCAAACCACAAGCAACGGACATGTACTCCTTTGTTAGTTCCAACTCACCCATAAGTCCAACATGACGGCATATCTATGGTTGTCCATAACTCTTATAAAATGGCAGTCCTTGCAATTTCCCTTTGTGTTCCCCACTAAATGGGAACAACTAGGGAAATCCCCACCCAATCACACCATCTCAAAAAAATAGGGGACACAAAGGGATGATATTAAAAACCCTCGGGGAGACATACTCCTATTTCATAGCTATAATCACTTATTGAAGATTGAGAATATTCGCCACATTAAATTGATGACCTTCCTCTAGACATTGTATTTGGTGAAAATATATAAAAAAGGGGCAAAGGAAATAAAATAGCAATGGTTTTAATCAACACCAAATTATTTCTCTACTAAGCATTATGGACTATCAATTTGAATTTCAAACCCATTTATAGTGCTCCAAGATCATAACCATGTGTTAAAATACCACTCCATGATAAAATCCTAATTTTCCCCAATCATCTTAATCTCCAAATGTGAACCATGATGATGACAGTCTTAAAAGCACGCTTCCAAACTTTTAAGTCATTTAATATCAATAAACTTTGGCAACAATTTAGACATTTCTTTTAGACAATTGGTATGGAAGCATTTCAACCTTTCGGTGTCCACCATCTCTAATAACAATTCTAAGTTGATTGGACATATTTAAATTTTCTATACACTAAGTTGGACACCAAGCTCTAAAGCCCAATCACATTTCAACCATAAAATAGTGGGCAAAGAGAAGTTGTGAATCAAACACTAGTACAAGGCTACGAATTACAACCATTGAACCCTTGCTCATGGGATGAGGGCCTGTAATCATTTAGCATAAGTAGAAATTGATCTGTACATAACTTTACCATGCACTTGAAGCTTGAGTCAACTTTTAGCCATTGGATCTTGTATATACTACTCAAACTTCATCAAAAGTAACAAAGCAAGACAAAGTAGAGAAGTTCATTGAACATATATATGGCATTCATTGACATGCTGAGAAGATTCTTGTCTGGAAGTTGGAACAAAAACAATTACAAGGTTCACCATGATGAACATCTCATTTATTAAAAATTATTGACCAAGGGTAGTTGCATATATATTAGGAAAGATTTGCACGCCTGAACTAGAAACTAAACTATCCTCAAAAACAGTCGAAGGTGATGCCTTCTTATTGGGCTTTCATTTATACTTCAATGTCCATTCAATCTTTTATGTTGATCTACTCAAGCCTTGTACTTAACCTCTATTGGGATAACTGAACACATCTTTGTAGCAAACACTTAATTTAGATTTGTATGATAATGTATTGCTTAGTTTTGAGTCTTGACTAAGTCATCACCATTGCAATCAAGTGCACACACACTACAAAAATCCTTCTATTCAAGTTACCAAAGCCAACCAACAACCTTAGTAGGCCAAATTGGTATGCATTTAAACCAATGCAAGTAAAGAATCCTTACCTAACACCTAAGCAACAATAGAATGCTAACGTCCAAGAGGGAGCAAATAATTAGAAATGCAACCATATCTGTGAGGCGTTTCTGTATGCATGGACATTTGCTAATCAAATTTTGGGTCATCCATCTGCATAAACACATTTCCAAACCAACTATTTTATGTGCCCTCCACTTGCATAAACCTACTAGCAAACCAACTCAATTACAGGACCTTTGTCCACATAAAAACATATATTAACCAACTCTTTTGGATTTCCTTCGGCCACAAATGCATTTGTGCACCAATTATTTTGGGTGGCCTTCCACCAAAACCCAACTCTTTTGTGAGGTCTCCATTCAGATAATATGTGCAGATCTCCATGTTTTCGAGAAACATTTGCAAATGTTCAATCTCTACCTGGTCTCAAGTGTAGTTCACTGACAAAGAAATTTCAAATGAACAAAAATAAGTGGAAATTGATCAATTAATCATTATTATAACAATGTAGTCAGCTTGTAAATGTACATGACTAAAAAGTCATTTGAGACATATCTCAAGGAAATAGTCTTCATAAAGTTATAGAGAATTCAACAGTGAATTTGGACAGTTTTGCACACAACTAGATACACTCAAACATTGTACTTCCACCTCCTCTGCAGATTCTAGAACTATAGATTTGCTAGAGTTCATTTGGTAAGGGCCTCACTTAAATTGTGTTTTAGAATGTTACCGGTATTACAATTGTTAAAAACAAACATGTTCGATAACTTTTTTCCAAGTAAAACCTCACAGGATCCCCCTTCTTCCCTAGAATATCTGGATAGAGGGCAGCCCAGCCGCTGGCCACAATAGCAGTCGGTAACCCGAAGGGAGTTGACCGGATTTGAGCCTATGACCTAAGGCCTCGTCAGTGTTGACTTTTACCTATATCTCAATCACTGAGATTACTGCCAATAAATTAACTTAACCAGAAATTATCAGTGCTGATATAAAATCTGAATTTATGCAGTTAACCTACAGATGAAATATAAAATAGAAATATGGCAGCGGAAGCATACAGAACCAAGCACATAAATTCCCCAAGACACCAGATATTACCCTGGAAAACCCGGTGTGGGGAAAACCAGCAAAGGAGGGCTTCTGATTAAGGCTTCTTAGGAAATTTTACAGCAAATACAATTCAGAAAATTTCTGGGCAGGATTTTCCTCTCCACAGGCTCTATACAGCCCAGCTATCTCAGCACTCCTTGTTGTAGCTGCACAGCCTCTGGTACAGCCTGATATTGACTGAAAATGCACCCAGAATTTAGCCCTGTTCTCTGCGGAACAGTACAGCTGAATCTGGCCAGTCCTGGATGAGGACGTAGAGCCCTAACTCGCCCCTCTCGCTGGTGTAAAACTTGGCCTGAGTTGAGCCTGGTGCTGGTAGCCTAATATGGCCCTGTTCCTGACCTCTTCCAGCTGCCTTTCTCTCCCAGATTCGCCCTCCTCAGCTTGCTCTAGCACCCCCTTGGTCTGGGCCCCACAATCCACCCAGCCATCTTGATGACGTGCACCCTCTCTCCCTGGACCCCACATTCCACTCAAGAATCAATTTTTGCTGATTTTTCCTAAGTCTAATTTAGGCTGAGATAAAAGGATGATCTGGGTTATTAAGGTGTCCATCAGCTGGCCTAGGACACATAGGCACAGCTGAGCCACCAACCGAGCTAAAAACTAACAGTCAGCAACATGCCTTGGATGGATATTCAACCAATCGAGCTAACACTTTAGACTAAACATGTTTGATAACTGAAAAAACATCAAATAAAAAATAGGGGAGGGGAAAAAAGACAATACAAATAAAATATATATTCTTGAATAATATAAGTAATTGATTTACACAACCTCTCGTGACTGTATAAATATCATTAACTGGTCACAAGGATGAAATATTATGACCTTTGGTGATTTAATTATTATTTATTTTTGCTATTTTTGTTATTGTAATGTACTACTAAATTTACATGTATTACATTTCCTCCCCCTTAATGGATGCTTTGTCCTCAAAGCATAGTTAGGAGAAGCTACACCTTTATTCCGGCTTGCACTTTTATAGCTATTCTAGACGTAATGCTAGTTAAGAAAAGAAGAGAGTGAGATCTTTGAAGGTTTGAACAATATTGTTGCATTGTGATATCGATCCACCCCCAGTTAATTTTTTGCAGAATTGAATTGCGCAAAAGTTGATTGGGACTTCTTCAATTACACTTCACAGTATACCTTTCGAAACAAGTCAAATTAGAATCCTAATATTTAGATATGTGGAATGAATTTTGTTTCGGATGAGACCCGTATCTGGTGTTTTAAGTTAGAATTCAAGGCTGTAAAGAATGTTTTTTTGAAATATTTTTAAAGAATGCCCTTGAGGAACCTAGGATGAATGTATTAAGCAGTGATTAGACAGAGTAGGAGACTGAGACTGTTTCAAGACAGCAAACAGACTGTTACTTTTTGAGCCCTTACAGGAAGTCTGATGTATATTCTGATTTCACACTTGAAATATTGAATATAAAGGTTTTTTTCTTGGAAAAAAGGTTGATTGTTGTATGCAATGATCCCTGTGATTAGTGTGACAATAGTGTCTAATAGTTGAACTTCTTTCTGATATATCAAAATTGGAAACTGATTCTTCAATATCCACTGATTTGTCGATACTTCAAGGCTGAGAAAATTTCATTAGTGACGGTGGTGACAGATGGATCTTCATCCCTGACTGGATCTGTAAGTGTCACTTTGTCAATGGCTTGAGTTTATAAATAATCCATAAATCTTCATTGGCAACAATCAAGTTTTTATCTTTGATTGCATCTGTGAGAATTCCCCTATCTACTATGTGTGCCCTGGCCTTTTCAAGACTATTGATTCCACCAAATCAGTTGACATTTCTTTATCGAATCTTAGAATAGATATGCATTTTCTCTTTAATTCACTTTTGTTTCTGATTTTTCTCTCCAATTTTATAGCAATGGAATGTTCGTCTTGCCAGATAGTATTCCTAAACAGATCCAGTAATGGTTGTGATACCTATTGATTCTTATCTGACACCACAAATTTTCTTCTTCAAATTTGAAGCAGATTGTTTGTTGACAGTATTGGAAACAAAAAACTAAGCCACAAGCTGGAAAAATTTGGTTCAACCACAAGTTGAAAACAGAGATGGCCATTGGCTGGGCTCAAACAAGCTCTGATACCACTATTACAAACAGTCATATTCGATAACTATAAACACAAACAATCCAAATAGGAGAGGGAAAGAAATCCCATGCATATAAAATAATATATATAATATTTGAATAATATGAGTGATTATGATTTGCAAGACCTCTTGTGACGGTATAAATATCATTATACTAGGGCAATTAGTTGTGCCCTGTGAATAATATGAGTGATTGATTGACAAAACCTCTTGACAGTCCATGGAAAAAAACCTTTTGTGACAGTATAAATATCATCAATTGGTCACTATATCATTAACTTGTCACTAGGGTAATTAGTTATGCCCTGTGGTGATTTTAGTTATTATTATTTATTATCATCATTGTTGTTAATGTAATATATCAATATATTCATGTACAATACAACTTCATTTTAAGGATTTTCTATTTGTTTAATAGTAGTAGTTATTCAATGACTCAATTCAACATCATATTCATCGCTTATATGAATAGATAAATGCATGTTCCTCACACACAAAACAACCACACTTTCTTCTATAAATAAAATCCTCTTCAAGATTTGGTTGTCCCCCAAACTAATCATGAGTTGAAGCACTAAATAACTGAAAAGTATATGCAACTGTACAACTACAGGTTAAGACTGCAAATGCTTAATTGAACATAATCAGGGAACTCCAGACAATCTAGATAGTACCATGCAATCAATATATGACATAAGGTTGCTCCCAAGTCTATGTTTATTTAGTCTAGTCTCTTCAGGAGACTCGCAGTCAAACCTCTGCACCCTAAAATCCATCAAGAAGATGGCTTATGTTTAGTATGTCAGACCATTGAAATATTGCTATACACGTTTTAGCTCTCCTCGGTGGCCACAATTCCTGGGAAATGGGTTGCCTTGATTTTCAGTTTAGCCGACCTCCAGCTAGATGGAAGCCAACAGCCAAGGACTGATACTATTCAGATACTTAATTGAGCAAAGGAATGAATTCCACACAATCTAGATGGAAATACAAAATCGATATGGGACAATTCCATTGAAGCTAGAATTACTGAGAATGGGAGATGATTTCATTTCTTATCATGAATAACAATTGTAAAAAAAGACTTTATTTTTGTTTTAGTTGAATCTGGAAATCCTAATAAATTCATGATCTACTGAAGAACTGCATAAAGTTTAGGATGCCACAATATTACCAAAATTGTCAAATTTCAACTATTCTGCAAAACATTTCAGGTTAGGTAGTACAAATGCACCATTAAGCAAGATAGGTTACAGACAAATCAAAGTCGGTTTATGGTTCTTGAGACCGGCAGTTGATAAAGTTATAAAATATCAAACTAGGGTTAACAGCTTATCCAATGAAGATTAAATGTTAACATTGTATATAAAAACAGAAAAGACACTTAAGAATACATATTTCATTTGTTTATAGAACGCAATAAGCAATACCCACTTTCATTAATGAAACACGGTTGCTAACATAAATGTAAAAAAAACAACTAGCATGATACAATAATTCATTAAATAAAGAGTTATGGCCATAAACCTCACCTTCAAGTGCTCCCTTGATGTCAATGAAAGTACAGTAGCAGGAATTGATAGGACCAAAGGAATAGTAATGCTGAGTAAAACAAATCAACATCAAATTACAATTTCAATTTGTTAGTACAACAATATCACCTCAACTTCTTTATTCAAACATCAAAAACCACCAGTTGAACTTAAAAATACAAATTAGAGTTTCACTTCGAAGAGTTTTAAGATCCAAAAATATTAGAGTTGGCCACAGCCAATACAGATGAAGAGAAATTCATGGCACCACCAGCATTAGAAAAAACATTACAGATAAGCAATCAAACACAAAACAGCAAAGAAGATACCACTTAAAGAAATTTACCACAGATTTTCTCTAGCATACCCCTGAAACTGGGGAAGGGAACCTGAAGGGAATTGGGGATGGATACATTGTTAGAAGGGAAGAGATGCAAAAGAAATTTGTATGCTGGTATCTGCATGGGAAACTTTTTAGTCCTTGAAAAGAAAGTCACTGTATTTTTAGTCCTTTTGAGAGATGCCACCCCCTTAATTCCTTCGGTGTAAATATGAGCAAATATTTACAACAATCCAAAGTACAAATCATAGTTTTTTCAAATGTTGAAAAAACAAACTTTTTAAATCCAAAGTAAATCTTGTACCGATATCTCAATATAAAGGTTATGAAGAACAAGGTCCTAAAACATGGTGCCTACACAGATGGAATATTTATGATGTACCTTTATAGTCGTATTGGCCACATTTGGATACTAGTGGACATCAATAGAACCCTTATTTCTTTCCTTCTTGAGATAAAGAGCAATGGGCAGCACAGGAAAAGTATTATAAATATCAGATGCAATGCAATGGCATAACATCCTAACATGGGCAGAAAACAAAATAGTCAGGAAGATAGCCAGGTCTTTTAGCTTCAAAATGTTGATAGTTTGTGGTTTCCAGCAGAGAGGTAAATGTGTTGATTTGAGGCTACATAATGAAAGAGTCAGAAGCAAGATTAACTAGCTTTGCACATTAAGATCTTTTAAATGAAAAACGAGATTACTTTGAGTGTGACATTCACTGAAAGAAGCTTTTGTGACACTCTACTTGGGCTTGAGGTGGAAAAGATTTCCAAAATTGTTGACTGACAACACTCGGGATGGAGGGGGAAGTCGCAGCTTTAGGATGAGATTAAGCAGAGGATGTACTTAGGAGAAATTAGAATGTCACATATAGGAAAGTAGCACATATGGCAATTGTCATCAAACACCAAAAAGTCACTATATGCATGCACTGTTAATAACAAAATAGAGAAAACACTGAATGGCATTGCATTAGAATTACAGCATGCACATAACTCTTTGGCAACCTTCAATGTATTAAAGAGTTCCCATCCAATAATGTCGTCCAGAAGTTTCAATGATTGTAACTTGTTATTCTTTATAATAAGTGGTTCCCTTTTCCTAAGAATTGCACCTAACAGTCAAGCTCACTAATATGGGTATATTTCCCCATAACATGCATATCGATTATAGGATGCAACTCTGTTGTTGCAGTCAAGAAGGAGACAACGTAATTACACAATGAGAGAGAAGAGAAGAGAAGACAGAAACCTTATTAGTGTCCACAAATGATCAAAATAGGCCAATGGGGCTCATGTACATCCAGAAACAACAGTAAATTGGGTGCACCTAATGCACCTCCTGAAAGGACAAATGGCTGTACAAGTAAAAGGACAAATATTAAGACAAGAATACATACAATAAACCCAAGGAGTTAAACCCTATACAATGAAAGAAATAGCCTGATCTATCTACGAGGAGAGGAAGAATACTCGTCACTAGAAGATTGACTAGATCACAAGCAGAACTATAAGAGGGGACTAAAATGCATCTGAATCAGAAGAAGAGCCCACAGCCTTGTCAGTCAAACTAAAGACCCAAATGGAGAACCTAGAGATGTCATCTGGATAATGGCCTGGCCTAAGAGAATCAGGCTGGAATATCACAGGGAAAGCCAAATACTCCCTGTTGAAGCTCTCCTAGCATCCAACGTCCACAGATCCCTGTTGGAAGAGAGAACCTAATTGAAGTGCTTCTGTATCTGTATGTTTTACGAGACAAAACATGTGACAACAAAATAGAATATTTGCAAGACAAAACTCCTATACTCCCCAAGTTATTCTTAGGCTAACATCTAATTCACACAGATCCAGATTTTTGAAAATCCAGGATCCGGATACGGCCGGGAAACGCCACGTACAAAAAATATAATAATATTTTAAAAAATTTTAAAAATATATATTCAAAGTTGAAGAGTCAAAACCATTCATGAATCACAACAATAAAACTAAAATCATTAGATATATTATTTATTTATACATTTATACATATATAATTTGTTATACATATATATGAGCATTATTTAATATTTATACATATATAATTTTTTATACATATATATGAGCATTATTTAATATTTATACATATATACATTTATATATATATATATATATATATATATATATATATATATATATATATATATATATATATATATATATATATATATATATATATATATATATTATAAATAATAATAATAAGTATATACTACTAGTGTAAGTTAATCTTGACGTTGGATCTAATTCATTTTAATCTTGAATCTAATAAATAAACAAAAATATAATTATTTTAGTCTTTAAAAGATTTGATATTAAGATGAATTTTTCTAATTTATTTTATTATAAAGTTTTAAATTATTATAATTTTTTTATAATTTATTTTATTATAAAATTTTAAATTATTATGAATTTTTTTTAATTTATTCACATATATAGATTTCAATTTTTTAAATTTAGTTTATTGAAGTTATAAAAGTAACACATTAATTTTTAAATAATTTAAAATTATAATTTTTTTAGATTTAAACCTTTTAATCATAAAAAAAAAACACACAAATTAATTTTTATATAATTAACAATTATTTATTTTAAATTTAATAAAATTAAACTGTGTATCCATCATTCCTTGCACTTACAGACATAACCGATTCCTCGCAGTTCTGTAAAATGGAACTACACTAACCGATTCCTAGCGGTTCTGTAAAACGGAATTACACTTTTGGACTTCTCATTTCTCTTCAATCTCAAGGTGCCGGGGCACAATTAAGAAAATGAATTTCATTTTCAGGACACCACCCAATTTTTGTGCACTTTCCAAATACTTGTATTATATGTTCATGCAGAGATCATATTCTCCTTACCCGAATACTCTTTCCTACACCCAAATACTCACGCAAGCAGAGCCCTAAAACCGCGGGCCAAATTCCTAAACCGCGGCTGAAGCTCGAACATATTCACGATTTTTTTGGGTTCCGTGAGTGTGGGGTCATGGATAGCAGGATCCATATCCAAGAGGTGAGGTTTTGCTTCCAAATGCCTAGAACCGTATGAGTAGTCGCCGAGGCATTTCCAGCAATCAAGGATCCGTTTTGGTGGCGGATCACTCAAGGATCTGGGTGAATCCAGATCCGGATCTGCTGATCCAGCATTCAGACCCTGCAGATCTGGTAACAGAGCTATTACCCCTTCATAAATGAGCTTCAACACATTAATTATCTGTTCCTTGTGTTAGAGTTTGTAGCTTGGGCAGGTCCTTTCACACTACGGCTGTCTAGTAGCGTGGAAGGGGCCCCATGATGCCTAGACAACTTAGTGATGGTGGGTAATCACTTAAGTCAACATGAGATTAAGTCACAATTGTTGATTGTGACTTAAGTTGTCTCAACACTTGATTAAGTCCCGACCGTCAGATCTAGATCTTGAGGAGAAGATCTAAGGGCCAAGATTAAATGAGAGAAAGGCTAGGGTCTATAAAATACCAAGAGAGCCTCATTTCTCATCATCACTAGAGAGACTCACCATATGAGCTTGAGAGGGAATTCTGAGAGTGATCAAGGCAGCAAGCTAAGTCGAGCTTGCTAGAGGAGGTCGAGCTAGGGCTTCAGTGATCAGATCTAAGAAGATTCAACAAGAATTGTGAGTATACACAGCCAGCCGAGGAGATTTGAATCAGCAGCTCCATAACTTAGGCAAGTCACACCTGTGCAAGAGACCCGTACGGATTGGTACGAGGGTCCAAGGAAGGGCCAAGTGTAGTGTTTCGGCCTGTAGGAAGGTAGTTGTGAGTCGTACGACTGAGTTGGAGTAGGACAGAGGGAGATCGGGCTAGGGAGAAAGAGATCGCGCTGTGGTACAGTACGGTCGAGGTGCAGCAGAGGTCTTGAGAGCCGATCCATAGGGGCTGTACGACCTATACACTCCAAGTGAGACAGATTTATCTCAAGGGTAGATCTAGAGGGTTTGAGGTACAACAGATTACTTCTGGAGGTGCCAGAAGAAGCTCAGATCTGAGGAGCAATCTCAGATCCAAACTCTATAATGTAATCATAAACCATTTGTTGAATAAGAAGATCTAAAGTGTTGTTGGTTTTCCCCAGAGGAGTGGGGTTTCCAGGGTAAAAACATTGTGTACTTAGTGTGGCTGTGTTATTTGTTTCTGCTATATTTAGGTTAGCATAAATGTGTATTTTCCAGTATATTAATGTTCAGATCTGAAGTTTGCATTAATAAGTCACTGGTAGATCTAAGATTTTTATGCTAAAAGTTTATCACCTTGTCTTATCCTAGACTAGCAAGTTCACTCACCAAGTCCTTCATTTGCCTACTCCACTCCAACTCAAGCTACTCCTTAGACTTACCCTTTTCAATCAATGCCTCTTAAAGTTCTTATTCTATGATACCATGTTCTTGAATCCATATCATCCCACCACACATTTCATGCTTCTGGCTCTCTACAGTTCTCCATATTTAAATGAGATGACAAATAGTTCTATCTGAAAACATATAAAGCCCAAAACCCATAGTAGTAACCTGGCCCAACTATCGGGAAAACTAGCGGAAGTTCAATGAAATCAAATCTAAGTTTTCCTTCATTAATCTGAAATTGTCAGATTAGTTATTTGTTCCTGTTATCTATTTACATGCTTCCACAATTAAAATTATTTGTGTTTTACTTTATTTTCTTATTGAAAAGGAAAACAAAAAGGAGCAATTGAGGCTTGAGCTTTCCATAGCTTCTTGGAAGCCAGAGTGTGCCCTTACACCATCTCAAAATGTCCATTGGCAGGGCAAACAAGATCCTTGTAGTAGCTTATAGGTATCACTTTAGATTCCATCCAAGTGTTCCCCAGAATAGGGCTCAAGTCAACACCGCCCTCTAGAATACCTTTGTCATCCCTTTACAATCTTCCAATTTGGCATATATTCCATTATTATCTCTTTAATTGATATAGGTGCACCATCACATCAACCGCCTCCCTCTTCAACTTCTAACTTAATGCATGAGATGCTACATGAGCCTCCCATGGATCTAGTTAAAAAAGAAAGACATTTTAAATACTTATAACACTTCTCACGTCTGTTTAAGAGATAAATCCTCCCATGTCACTTGCCTTGTTCTATTAGCATGTGATAATCTAATCCACAAGAAGAGGTGCACCTTCATCTGAAGAGTTGGGGCTTCTTAAGGGGGTCGATCCAATAATCTTGGATTCTACTTGAATATAGAGAACATAATCCATGTTCCCAGACAACCATAGCAAAAGAGGGGAGCAGGAAAAGGTATCGGGGAGCAAGAAAAGACGACAGGGAAAGCGAGTGTGGATCAATGAAAGGAGACAAAGGAAGGAGTGAGGAGCAGTCCTTCCCAAAAAAAAATCTGAGGATCAAAGCAATGCAAGAGCATTCTACACTTATATATATTAAAATCTATTTTTATATATTACAAGGCATATATATTTAAATAAAAGGTGCATAATGCTACATCAGTTGCAAGTTGTAACTCACTCACCCCACCTAAAAAGAAAATCATGTATGTTAGACCATTTGATTATAAGTTAATACAAATCAGTATTTCTCTCATATTCTCTCGTTCTCTTTTCTCTTGTGCCTTATAACTAATCGGTGTATCACAACAGATACTAAATCTTAAGCCAAAGGTTAAAGGGTCACCAAGAACCAAGTCAGGGATTCTCATAGCATCTGAGGAAAGAGAAAAGGGAAAAAATTAAAATTAAAAAGCAAGTCTATTTTGATTCTCTAAGGTCTAAGGTTTATAGAAATTTACAAACTTTTATAGACAGAATTTTAAAATTAAAAAGATTAAAGGAAAAAGACATGAAGTCGATTGAAGCAAAGAACCCTCTTGATCACTTGACAATGTCATCGCAGACTTTGTACAAATAAGAGAAAACATGTACCTACTCACATAGAAGAATCTTAACGACAAGAGAACACTACGCGGACACAAATACCTGTGCATACCAAGCAACAAGCAGACGAAGGCACATCTGAATATTGCACCATGGAAAAGACATGCAAGGAGCATTCACAGGAGCGCCCAAAGGAGCATGCTTCCAGAACTCTCTAAGGAGCACAAACGTTCAAGTTGAGAGCACGCTTTCGATCGAGAGCATTTTGACAACATGCTATTGAAAACACTCTCCAAAGCGCTCCCACCTGTTGGGTAGGTGTTATATTCTTTGCATGTGTATGGGGGCTGAGTCAGAATTGACGACTGCGTCTGACAATGCATAAGATTTTAGCATTTTTTGTTATTTTTAGCAGTTTTCTAAATTAATCTCGGATTAAGGGATTAGATTTTTGGTAGCTGCAGAATGCCTAAAATATTGTGTATATATTGTATTGCGAATGGTGAAATTAATACAATGAAGAGTTGAGAGGTGCGGCACCAAGGAAGGTTGGTTTTCTCCCGGTTAAGGGTTTCCAGCTTAAATCTTTGTGTACTGTGTATGAACCATTGATTACATTTTGTTTCGCTTAAGAATCTGTATGCATTGCTTTACTTCATAGGTTTAAAACTTACACCACCGTACTTTGTCCTGAAGGGTATTTTTTGAAATGGAAGTGAGACACTAGGAAAGGATCCCTTGCAACACTAATCCTGAAACTTGTTCTATTGTATTTACTTCTTCAAAAATCAAACAAATGATTATTGAATTGTTCTGAACATCCATCTTGATTCAGGGTCATGTACCAATCAATACTCTATGAATGGGAATGATTTTATTGAGTCCAATTCTTCTTCAATGTTCCCAAAAAATTTGCAGAGAACGAAGTAGGTTGGGAGGCTTTCTAAATAAGCCATTCTTTTGTTCTTGCCTACTCTTGAATTTGGCTACATTTTTACCACGTCATCCCATTTACCTCCATATGTTCTATACATTCTCTCCCATCGCTTCAATCTTGAAACCTCTACAATGCCATTATCACCACCAATATGTGTTTCTACTTATCCATCTCAAACAACATGTTCTCATCCAAAAGTCATGTTTCCTTCATTTTGAATCTCTTGTTGAGGTCCCTTCTAACCCAACTTGCATATACACAAGTAGTACCAAAAGCAAATTAAAAGAACACTTATAAATACTAGCAAATCAGCCCCAAGTACTACCTCAAACCAACGCCCTACAAGAACAACATGTGTTTTTCCCTTAAGGGTGTCACTGCCTTCATGCAATCAGAAAGGTACATAAACCATTTCCATATCTTAAATAGTGTTTTAAAAATCAGACAATTCAAACTTGAAGTCAATCAATTCGACTAGTTCGATACCTACAAGAGATGACTCGGGCTTCAAATTGGTTCAATGGCATGTTTCATATCCAACCAACCAATTCATTTGATTCCATTCCTAATCGGTCACCCTCATGCCCTCTCACATGCCCTCTCAATTTTTTTTAAGAAAACCACAAAAAATTAAAAACAACAAAATACCCTCCCTTTCCGCCCAAAACCATAAAAATTTATATAAGGACCCACACTTCCCCCTTTATTTGCCTCACACCTCTCTCATTGATCATTTGTGAGAATGGAGTTTCTGAATCTTGGAGCTTGTTTTGCATTCTTTGTGGGTTGTTTATGATGGATTTGGCTTCCAAATCCATATTCACACGAAGAAGAGAAATCATTTGGAACAACAATAGTTAAACAATCTTGTATTTGTGCAATACAACCTTCGACTAAGGTGCAACTAGTTGTTGAACAAAAGCCTTGATACAGATCCTATTGTCCTAGATGATAATGATCCGTCCTTGGAATGGGTAGAGAAGACTCACCCGACAGAGGTTTAATGATGATGAGTTGGGGTGGATGGGTTTGGATGATGATCTATTAGTAGCACTAGCCACACTACTAAATAATAATAATAATCTAATTTTAAGGTCACAGCCAAGCCAGACACCAAATAGGTGTATGAGGCCCCCTTGTTTATGGGACAAGGAACCCCCTACATGCAGCGATTTGGATGCTAAATTCTACAGAGGTGTACATACCCTACCCTCCTCTGGATTTGAACCTATGACCTCTGAAGAGGAAACACGTGTTTTTAACCATTAGGCCCACACTACTAGTACTCCAGAGCTCCCTGAGGAGTTAGTCAAGTCTGAGCCAAAGGATGATTATGTATTTCATGATGAGGATCCCATTCCCAATAGTGGTGATGAGTTTGATGATTGTTCATGTTAATGAGTGATATGTAGTAGCTTATAGCTTGTAGCATGTTGTCTTTTGGACTCTAGAGACCATTTATAGCCTTGTTATTTATGTATTTGTTTCAAATATGTATTGCACCCAATGCCATTTTGCTATATTCACCCTTGCAAGGTATATAAATAAGTGAACTTTGTAGATTTGATCTCTAATGGTTTGGATTTACATTAATGTACATGAATATATATACATATATACATATATATATATATATATATATATATATATATATATCGTTAAATTTTTCATAAACCAAGTCGTTAGTCAATTCTAGCCCGAGTAAAATCTAACCCTCAACTAATTCCAAGTCCGATTTTCACTTTTAGGTTTTAACAAGACCCCAAGGAAAATTATCATCAGAGTGTTCTCCCACTAATTTGAAACAAACCAATTTTCTCCACAAGTTGCATATCTTTTGGAAGATATTTGTTGATGTGTCATCCAATACACTCGTACTACTACTCATATTAATTTCTAGATGCCACCATCATCCACCCATTGCTTGTAATGGGTAAGGTCAACATTAAAATATAACCCATTTAATGTACTTTTTCCTAAGTACAACTTTAGGAAAAAGATTAAACCATCAATTTGGCTAAGTTTCATTGTCCTCCTCCATGATAGGACGCCATGCATGGTGAAGACCTTCCTTGCTATCCAATCTCAACACTCCCCTTAGCGAGGAAGGGATTTTGTACCAACCCCATCGTGTCCCTGAACTTCATAAACTTTTGTATGGACAATGCCTTGGTGAAAATATCAGCCACCTACTCATCAGTCTGAATGTACTAGAGCCTCACGGCTCCTCTTTGGACATAATCCCAGATGAAGTGATAACGGATCTCAATGTGCTTGCTCCTATCATGAAACACCGGATTCTCAGATAGCCATATGCCACTATGATTATCACAATGAATCAAGGTACTCTCCAACTCTACCCCTAATATATCCAAGAACAACTTCCTCGGCCACCAACGCTTCACATGCTGCCAAACTAGTTGCCATGTACTCTGCCTCGGCAGATCTCAACGCTACTAACCTTTGCTTCTTGTTGAACCAAGATATGACACCCGATCCAATGTTGAAGCAACATCCTGAAGCGCTCTTTCTATCCTTTGCACATCCTACGCAATTAGCATCTGTAAATCCTGCTAACCTCACTCCACCATTGCGCTCATACAACAACCCATACTCCATTGTACCTTTCAAATAGAGAAGCACATGTTTCGTAGCTATTCAATGCACTCTCTGAGGGTCCACCATGAACCGACTCAAAGAGTTAACTGCGAAACTGATATTAGGCCTAGTATTCACCAAATACATGAGCGATCCTATTAACTGACGATAGATGTTGGGGTCTACTGTATCAGAACTAGCTGCATCAATCTTCCTCCAGTTAGTCACTAGAGGCGTGGACATAGGCCTACAATCTGTCATCTTGAATCTCCTCAAGATCTCTACTGTATACTTCCCCTGTCCTAGGAAGAAGCACCCATCTGTCTGCCAAACCTCCAAACCAAGGAAGTAATGCATCAACCCAAGGTCTTTCATCTCGAACTGTGTTGCAAGGTTTCCCTTGCACTCTGCAATCAGCTACTCATCACCTGTCAGGAATGCATCATCCACATATAAAACCAGTATGAGATAATACAAGTTCGGATCAGCCTCGCTCCGCTGGAATCCAATCTCCCTCAAGTAACTATCTATCCTCGAGTACCATGCACAAGGTGCCTGCTTGAGCCCATACAAGGCTCGTCTCAACCTACAAACATGTGTCTTCATGTCTCCGACCTCAAACCCCTAATGCTACTCAATACACACCTCCTCCTCAATGACTCCATTAAGGAAGGTCGTCTTCACGTACATCTAGTGAACGCTCCAACCCATCTCTGCTGCCAATGACAACACTGCTCGGAACGAAGAGTATTTGGCCATCGAGGCAAAGGTCTCCTTGTAATCAACTCCCTCTTTCTGCGAAAAGTTACGTTGTAAAAATCGTCGATAAATCGCAATTTTTTCAAGGAAACGATTTTTTCCAAAAAAATCGCTGAAAAAATTTCATTTCCATCCTTTTACTTAAATTTTTAACATTACCATTAATTGTTTCAGGATGTTTGAGAGTGGTTCCAACCTTATTGGACTTCATATGGAGAAAGTAGAATCTTAGGTCCCATTCAAAATTCAGCAGACTTAACAGTTTTCAGGATTTCAATTTTCAAGAATGGAAAGATTGCAATGTTTCCACTGGATTCTATCATGTATGAGGGTATGGAACTGACATTTAATCAAGAGAAACAAGCCCTTTATGTACCTCGATGTTGGTGGCATTGATTGTTGA
>JASDQU010102528.1:24584-35711 GCA_032191745.1 Picea mariana
ATTGATTGGGTTCTAAATATAAAGAAGCAATTCATACCTTTTGTGTATGTGGCACATTATGTAGATCAAAGAATTGCTCCATCTGAAGTATCCATGTGATTGGGTCCTTGCCATCAAACTTCCTCATATCGATCTTAGGAACATGGTTGGTCTTCAACCCAAAGTTGGAGTTTCTTCATTCTTGATTCACCTTCCTTGTGTCCTCATCATGAATTTCATGGGATGCATTTTCACATTCAAGTGTCTTCTTTGTTATGAAATTTTTCAATACTTCCATGATCTCCTCTTTTAAACCATCCATCTTAGTATTTATTGCCTCCAACTTAGCTTCCATCTCTTGTAGTTCATATTTTGTTACTGTATTCTTTTTTAAATCATTTATGTCCCTACACATTTCTTCACCTTCATCAAGAGTCCAAGTAGGATTGTCTAGAGGCTTATTTGGTGTAGAAGTTCCCTTTTTGGGTGGCATGTTGGCCAAGTATCACTTTTGAACCTTGATTTTAAGGTGGTTATACTAGACAATATTTCTTCTATTGTATCTCCCACATTTTGGCCCTTCTGGGTATGAAAAATCATTATATGTAGTTATCTAATATTTCTTCTCTACAATGCCACAGGTCTGATCAAAATTGGATGTGTCAAGTGGAATTTACGGTAACTTCCCCACAACTTGTTGATTTTTGGCCTTTCCAGGATATATCACTTGTATAGTGTGCCCCGCATAAAATAATTGATATAAAATTATGAAACTCATACCTGAAATACTATAGACTATCCACTATTAGATTCTCTATTTGGATACTCTAGGAAGAAGTTATGATTGTTTTACCTGGAACACCTTCTTGAGACTAGTCAATAGGACTAGTCAGATACCCTATCTTCCAAAGGGTGTATCTACAAATGTAAGATGACCCAGAAGCTAAAAATTTTACCATAGATACCTTACTAATTTCTGTGAATATCCTCTGGATTTCAGGGTCTAAAACATTACATAAAAAAAATTATGGAAAAAATTCCACAATGACTCAGTTCAGGATGATTCTAGAACCCTATCTTGCACAGGCTGTATCTCCAAAAGTGTAAGGCCTCGGGAGCAAAAATTTTAACCCAACATACCTTAATCTGTCTCATAAATGTCATCCAAGCCATTTATTCTGAAACATTGTAGAAAAAAAGTTGTAGCAAAATTTCCAAGGTGGCTCAGATGTAGCAGCGAAACCCCAAGACCTCGAGCTCTGATACCATATGTTACGAACCAAATATCAATATAGCATAGAAAAACCTCAGAATAAGTACTCAACACCTTGAAAAAGAGATAATTTCATATAATAAGCCTCTTCTAGGGGGAAACCTCTTTTTACCCCACATAAATGTTCAAGTACATGATGACTCCAAATGAAAATGTCTCCTTGGTATATATAGGAGACTAGGAGGTATAATTACAACTAATGGAATAAATTCGACATAAATAAAATAACATTACTAATGTAATATGCCCCAATTAAGGGGTAATGAACCAATATTAGGGCTTAACAAATACTCTTGGGTAAACCATGAAGTTGAACAACTTCTTTGAAAAATAGGTTTGCAATGTGTGTTGCATCACTGGTTTTCTAGCATGGAATGAAATGTGCCATTTTTTAGAATCTGTCAACTACTACGAATATGGAATCACAAAATCTCTGTGTCCTCGATAGTCCTAACACAAAATCCATGATTACCACATCCCACGGCCTCTCTGGTATTGGCAACAGTTGATACAACCCTGTATTTTGTCTTTTCACCTTTGCGTGCTGGAAAATTCTACATCTGTTGACAAGATTCTTTACATATTTCCTCATCCTTGGCCAATAATATAGACTATTCAGTTGTGGAAATTTTTTATCATGGCCAAAATTTCCAGTAAATCCTCCACTGTGTTTTTCCTTCAAAAGGTTTTCTCTCATAGAACTCTTAGGGATACACAACTAATTTTATTTGAATAGCAATCCATCCTGAATTAAATATTCAATACATTGGCTTCTATCTCTTGGAATAGGATTCTCACATGCTTCATAAGCATCCTTAAAATTTGAATCATCTCAGTACATTTCCTTAAGGCTATCAAAACCTAAGGTCTTCACTCGAAACTCCTGTAGAATCAAACATTTTTTGCTCAATGCATCAGAAACCTTGTTATCATTTCCAGAAATGTGATTTATAACAAAAGTAAAGTTCTGCATGAACTCAACCCATTTTTCATGTTTCTGGTTTACTTTTTCCTATTTGGTTACAAACTGTAAGGCCTGGTTGTCGCTATACAAAATGAACTCTTTCGGAACCAGGTAGTGCCTCCATTTCTTCAGTGCTTGTATGACTGCATAATAAAACTCTTTATCATATGTGGAATAATTCCTTTTGGCATCGTTCAGCTTCTCACTAAAGTATGCAATTGTTCTATTGTCTTGACTTAAGACTGCTCCAATCGCAAATCCACTTGTATCACATCTCACTTGAAATATCTTACTGAAATCTAGCAGAACCAAAACTGGTTGTCCAGTTATATTCTCCTTTAACAATATGAACTCTTCTCCACTTCCTCTTTCCAATGAAAAGATTTATGTCTTTTCTTAACCATGTCCATCATTGATGCACAAATTCCACTAAAATTCCTGATGAACTTCCTATAAAAACTGGCTAGTCCATGGAAGCTTCTAACTTCAACGATATTCCTTGGAAACGACCACTCTTTGATTGCTCTTAGCTTTTTAGGATCCATCTTCATCTCCTTTGAAGAGATCACAAAACCTAAATAAATAAGTTTTGTCTTCATGAAAGATGACTTCTTCAGATTTATCAGAAATTTCTCTTGCTACAACCTCCTCATCACTAGAGTTAAATGTCTCAAATGTTCTTCCTCAGTCTTACTGAATATCAATATATCATCAAGATATACAATTACAATCCTTCGAATGAAATATTTCAAGACTTTGATCATCAATCTCATAAAAGTACTTGGCGCATTCATCAAACCAAACGGCATGATAATCCATTCATACATCCCTTCATTCGTCTTGAATGTTGTCTTCCATTCATCACCTTCCCTCATTCTAATATGATTATATCCTCTTTTCAAATCAATTTTTGAAAAAATATTTTCTCCACTCAAGCAATCCATCAAGTCATCCATCCTCGGTAAAGGAAATCTATACTTGATGGTGATTTTGTTTATATCCCTCAAGTCTATACACATACTCCATACACCATCATTTTCTGAACTTAACATTGTTGGCACAATGCATGGACTCAAGCTTTCTCTGATCAACCCTTTGTCCATCAAATCCTAGACTTGCTTCTTGACCTCGTCATTCTCATGTGGCGTCAATCTGTACGCTACTTTGTTTGGTAAACTCACTCCTGGCACAAGGTCAATGTGATAGCTTATACTCCTGATGGGCAACAACGAACAAGGTAAATCGTCCACCACTATATCAACAAAATTCTCCAGCAGTTCTTGAATCTCCTCAGGTACACCATCTATTGAGGTACTGGTCAAGATGAATCTAGGTTTTATCACCATCACAAACTGCATTTCTCCATCTTTCTTGACTTCATCTAGAAGTTCCTTCCCACTCATGAGAAGTATAGTATTTCTTGTTTCTTCTTTCACCTTCTTGTCCTCAATTGGTTGCAACATATGTGTCCTACCATTCTTTTCCAAGGTGTATGTGTTCCTTCTTCCATCATGAATAACATTTCTGTCATATTTCCACGACCTCCCCAACAAAATATGATAGACATCCATGGGAATAAAATCACATAAGATCTCATCTCTATATCCCCCTATCTTAACTTCAACTAAACATTGTGTAGTGATTGTTACCTAATGTCCTTTTTGAAACCATGAGACTTTATATGGGCTCAGATATGCAACTGTCTCCAATTCCATATTTTCCACCATTTCTGTGGATACTAGATTATCCATGCTTCCACTATCAACTATCAACTTGCATACCCTATCCTTGTTCTTGCAAGCAGTCCTAAATAAATTTCTCCTCTGGACTAGATTCTCCATCTCTTTCTCTGGCTTCAAGAGAATTTTCCTCATCATTAAGGATCTTCCACCTTCTACATCTTTTGCCTCAACATTTTGCCTTTGTGCTTCTGAAATGTTAGCTTCGCCTCCTCCATCTCTTTTTCTATCAGGACATTCAAAAGATTTGTGTCTGATCTTTCCACAGATAAAACACTTTATATCACCTCCTCTTCCTCTTCATCTTCCTCTTTCTTGAGGAAACATATTCCTATCATCATACTGTCCTCCTTGTGAGCTTCCTCCCCTTTTTGGGTGGTTATGAGGTTTATTTTCTTCATCCTTGGGATTTTTTACTCTATCATGGGTAATTTTTTTTCCTCTGCTCTGACTTCTACCTCTACCCCTTTAACCTTGCTTTCAAGCCAAATTTACTTATGCCTTTGAAGCAATTTGATAAGCATATTCAACATTCCTGATTGTCACCATGATCATCTCATCTTGAATCTCATATCTCAGGCCATTCATGTATCTGGTGACTTTTTCATCATCACTCTCACGATGACCATCTCTAATGTTAAGTCTATAAAATTCCTCAGTGTATTCCTTCACTGTCATCCCTTTCTATCTTAAATTCTACATTATTCGGAAAAGATTAATTTGGTAATATCTGGGTATGAATTTGGCTTTCATATTCACTACCATCCAGTCCCATCTTGTAATTCTTTGTTTGCCTTTGCAATGCCTATCAACCTGCAGTTGATCCCACCACAGTGTTGCATGCCCTTTCAGTCTAGTGACTATGTTATTTACTTTCTTATCTTCTTTGATATCCTCATAGTCGAAGTATTTATCCAGATCACTAAACTAATCTAGAAGCTCCTCAACATCTAAGTTGCCTTCATACATCGGGATGTTCATTTTCTCTTTGGCCCCTATTCTTGCAACAGCTTTGAATAGATGTTCTTATCCAGCATCTTCGGCTACAACTTATTCTTTGGCTCCAGCTTCGTTTTCTCTTTCAGCCTCACTGACATCTCTAGTATCAGGTGCTCATCTCTGTGTTGTATCCATAGCATCCAATCGATCATGAAGTTCTTTCATTTCCATTTCCACAAATGGATCAGGCATGGGTATCTCCTGACGTCTCCTTGGTGGCATTGTTTCAATCTGTCCGAGAAGAATTCAAATCACAATTTTCCTTTGTCTTCCCTTTACAGAAAACAAGATTTGTTGGCTCTGATACCACCCGACGCAGTACCCCCACCTCAACAGGGTCTTCTTGACCTCTCGGTCTTTGGATATTCCTATTAACTTGAGCTGAAACAGCTCCTTAGTTCCTCTATAACCTTCAATGCATACAAAACCGCAGGTCCTTCTATAATTTACACCCATGCGAACAAGGACTAGGCATGCACCTCTACTCCCCGTGACCATCGGTGTGACCACTAACTTAACCCAAAGGGATCTTTAGTTCACAACTTCGTATTTTGTGATTTTGGGATTCCTTCTGCAAGTAACCCCAACTCTTCCGATTCTGAAACCTAGAAATGGGCTAATGGTTCCTAGCTCCTCCCTTATGCCTTCACCATATGACCTTCAGTTAAATCATGGGGCCTCTCCTCCGAGCGCGTCATGATTTCACAACTCGTGAGTTCACGATGTGACTCTTCTCCTTTTCCTTGAAGTATAAACTCATGATTTCCTCGCTACGGATCAACAGTCCTGAACCTCCTAATATATGATGGTCCAGATCACGTCAAGATTTCACGTATTGGGGATTCCCAAAACATCTTCCTCCACACTTTTGAATCCTGAAATGTTGAAATTTCAGAGCATCCAATCGATGGCTCACACTCCTTGGGATCTAACAGCTGCAATCCCTCCTGGGCTTGCGAGTGTTGAAATACACTTGGTCTTAACCCTTCCACTAATCTACTAGATCCAATGGTCCATGGAAAATCGTTGTTTCTCCCTTACAAAATTTCAACCGTCCGTTCAGGTTCTTAAATATTCTTGTCCAAATAACTTGGCGTCTCTCCTCCTGAGTTTGGTTTCTATGAGGTGAATTTCACCCTCGTCCTTCCTTGGAACTTTCCAAGTCTCTATCCCTCCTAAGCTTGATTCTTGCTGCAAACTCAAGGATTCTAAGGGATTCTTGCACGCACTCCTTGCAGCCCTCACGATAGTCTCCTATTTACCAAACACTCCAAATCTACACACTCCTTGGGACAGAAATCCTTCAACCACTCACTGGGTTGAAAAAGTTTTAGACTTGAACCTGGCCTACACACACCTTGCACGGATCTATGTTATACCTGCACTTTTGTTGGTATGAGGACAACTCTATCTCTCCTGAGATTTTTTGAGGTAAAACTCAAAATCTCGTCAACGCACTCCTTGTGGAACTTCACTGCACTCCTTGCAGGAATTCTCAGGAAGAGACACAATTGAAAATCATACTCTCCGCCTCATGGAATTCATACATTCAACATGAAATCATACACATAAAGCATTGAAACAAATGCATAACAGAGTATATAATCAAACGATAAACATATCATTCAATATATGCGAACAATAACCATAACAACACCATGAATTTGAGTTAAAGCATTCTAATATCAACTCAAATTCTTCTGTACATGGGTTCTATAGAAACAACTATCTTCTTAGAAAACTTCTACAGTTTATATTCTTCTCTGCTCTCCTATGTTGTCTTGCTCGTCATCTACTACTCTTACAATGAGAATAATAATAATCATACAATACATCTACGAGGGAGCTTTCTTGAGTTTTCCCTCCTACGGATCTAAGCTATCTTACCGAATTAAAATCTCTACAACTACTTTACATTGATTACATTAATTGTCTACAACCGACAGATGAGAGAAACTGCTCAATATATGCGATACAATTCCCAAAACATTTAACAGCACTTATGTCTCTTTAGATATTACATTAATGTGCCATCTTTTTGAAATTCAAAATATCTTCAAACTGTGTGTTGGTGTGTATCCAACTGTCCTCCTCTTGTGCTTGCTTGAGATGCTCCTACATCACAAGGTTAAATGGTCCTTATGAGTCACACTCTTTATCTTAAAATCATCACCATGACATGTCATGCCTCCAAGTTGTACACAATTTTTCCTTTGTCACCATCCAACCATTTAGATGTCAAGTCAAAGTCAGATGTATTTTCTTCCAACTCACCAGGAGAGTTTCCATCGTACTCATGAGTGCCTCAAGCATTCATTTGTCAGCATTGCAGTTAAGAAATTTGTCAAAGAGGATTTTCTTGTTTTCAACACCTTCATTTAACCAACTTTTTCAGGGATTATCTCACAGATATTCTAGCAGTCTCCTTAAATTGTGCATTTTGAGTTTGAATCTGGTGCTGCGAATTGGCACTGTAGACTGGTGTTGCGAACTATTTAAACCTTCATACTCTGCATAAATTTGAAGTTTAGTATTAACCCATTGAATGAGACCCCTATAAAACATTAGGGATATGGTCAATCATTTGTAGAACCAATCTTAAAACTGCATACATCATTGGTGCCGCAAACTGACATTTATGTTGTTGAAACCTGGTTTTAGCAAAGAAAGCTTCAACTATCTCCCTTTCATTACCAATCCTAGTGGTTGTTCCATTATCCCTCCTATTTTAAGAGTACTCTATCTCATACCCTTGATGTTCATAAAGAGGTGTATGTAAAGCTTTGGCAAGGAGAGCTTTAGAAAACATTTTTGTCATTTAAACTCTAATTTCCTATGTACTTTGTTTTCACACACCTAGCTATCACAACAAATTGCAGAAAGTATTCTTCCAATAGTATTTATGGATAGTCAAAAAAACAAGAAGAATCTCCAAAAATAAAAGATAAAGACAATGATCTTACAAAAATCCAACATCAATTTTTGGTCAAACTTTTTTTTATATGCATGTATAACTTTTTGGTGATGGCTATGAGTTGTAAACCATAATTAGAAAATTTTAGTGTTTTCCTCGAGTCATATATCAAGGTAATGAATTTTTTCAGCATATCAAGACACATGGTATGAGTTTTGATATGTTAAATCATTGGAAAATTGAATTAGGATGCTACAGGAAATTTCACAGCACCTAGACTCACTGGCACTGCAAACTGGTAATTTATGAAAAATTGTAAGCATTAGCACACAACAGAGGATTGGTTTCTTCATAAATTTTGGATAAAAATATAGGTTCCTCTTATTTGTTGTGGAGGAAAATTATGATTTTTTTGACATTCTGACAAAAAATAAGCCCGACCCATTTCGTATTTTTGGAGAAAAAATAAAAACATCACCTATAGGAAAGTTCGCAGCACGTGTTGTCAAAGGCATTGCGAACACTAACAGTTTGACAAATTCAAGCTATGGGAAGGCTTCAAGTTGTCAGGGAAGGTTTTAATGGTCTCCTAGGAGTTATTTGGACATGAGGGACATGTGTTCCATTTCCATATCAAGAAACATAAAATGTTTCAAAAGGAATCTATCACAATAGACTAGATCCAAAAAAATAGGAATTTGTTAGGTTTTTGTTGGAATCTTTTGTAACAAAACTCCTAAATGGAGGAGGATCCTATGTAGCTCCTTGGTTTCGAACTTCTTAGGGTATATAGATATCATTAACTATAAATGAAATGGATTTTGATAAGGAAAGGGTTGGATTCATGATCCAAAAGAGGAGAGAACTAGAGGAACAGTTTAGTTGCTCATTTATAAGCATGAGGGTCTACTTGTAATGACATTTTCTGCCATTAAAGATTCATGAGAGATATTATCAGATTGTCTTCTTTGTTTTCCCATTTATTTTTTATCTTCTTTCTTGAACATATTGCAGGTTTTGAGGATCATATCTGCCATTGATTGATGGATTCATGAAAAACAACGGATCTTTTGTAGCTTTCCCATTAAATCATTGTTTATTATTTAAGCAATCTTTAACTTGTTTTCATAAAGGATATTTCTACAACGGATTCTCTTCCTTTGGTCATATTCATCATGATTTTATTCATCATTATATATCCCTTTTTTCTGGTATATTGTTTTATTTCCTTTGATCTGTAGGATGTTATGACTCCATGCCTAATGGATTGCCTCTGCAGACAGTTTGTTTCCCTCTCCCTTTCTTGCCTAGTCTTGTTGATCCACCTACTCAAACCATTCAATCCATTTATATTATGATGGGTACTAGGATTACACCTACAACATTCTAGGTGTGAATTATAGTGCTAACATTTTTGGTTCCATTGTCAGGGTTGAATTTGAAGATCTTCCCTAGGTTGTACAAAACAGATTACTACCAATTCTTGATGGTGAGAAAGGATTGGTGACGGAAAAGAATGCATTTTTTTACCATTGTGACTGCACACATTTTAAGAAATTGTTTTTTATTCAAATCAAATTGCAGGACTCCGCTAAGGAATGAGCTCAAACATAAGATGGAAGGAAGACACAGGAAGTCCGGGTATCAATATATTAGTTTCCTTCAAGAGATCATATGATTTTTTATCAGTTATTTCTTGTCCTTTCCTTCATATATTAGGAGAATCATACTTTACTTTTTTTATTCTGGTGACCATAAACCCACTACTATATATCCCTCTTTGAAAGAAGAAGATTTGTATTCTTCTTACATAGTTGATGTTTACCCTAGTCCTTCATCTAAAACATATGAGAATATTTTTTGTATTCAAATCCTTCATGAACATGATAATACCTATAACCATGTGAATAATACAAAGGATTCACCATCTTCGTTGATCATAGTACCATCTTCTACCAGCACTGTTGGAATTTTCAATCAATCCATTGAACCTCACTTTCAGCCTATTGATGTTTAGTCCAAAAGAAAGAGAAAAAAAATTCAAACCTTTAAAGTTGCCACCTACTCTTCATCCTTACCCTCCCATGCTTTTAGAATATCTGCCTCTTTTTGTTGGAGATGATCATATTCTAGCTGAGAATCATTTGGGAGATTTTCAAAATGTCATTGAAAATTTGGAAATCATGCATGAGGATGTTGTTATGAGGTTATTTGCCAAATATTTGGTTGTAGATGTTGCTTTGTGGTTTAAAAATATTGAGGATAATTCCATTGGTCCATGGGTTGAGTTATTTCGTGCATTTTCAAGGTACTGGGGAGAGAAAAAATCTCTTGACCAATACTTAACTGAGTCTTATGATTTGAAAAGAGGGGAGGATGAAGCTCTTACTATTTTCAATGGCATATTTTATAATTTTTATTGCAACATGCCTTTAGATATTCGACCTCCTGAAGTTGTTTCTAGACTATGTTATGTAACAACTCTTCATCCATATTTGTTGGCACAGGGGCAGGCCTAGGTTTCAACACTACAACAATGCACCAACAAAGCCCTAACTATCGGCCCTTTTGGAAACACCTGCGAATAAAATGAAGTCTCACCCGAGGTAGAGGCAGGGGTGGTTGCAAGACTCAGGTGTCTGCAACCTTAGTTGGGACACAAATCAATGATTATACAATTTAATAGAGAACTTAGCACCGCCAGTTCCTCAATATATAATCACTATTCACTTCACTAATAAAACAGAGCTTCGCATCATTCACACAAATCTACAGTATTTAAGCACTTAGCATAAATAAATGGAACAGAATGGGCATATCAAGCACTAAGCATGACTATCTTGATCAAATCTAATATTATTATATATCATAATCACAAAGAAAAAGTAGATCTATCTAAACATATCACAACACTTAGCAAATAACATGTAATCACATCAAGACAAAGCACAAAGAAAGACAACACAGTGTTTATGTGGTTCACCCCCACATTGGGGCTATGTCCACCAACTCTTCTTCTTTATTGTCTTCAGTCAATCAGTTACAAGCACAAATCCATCAAAACCCTTACTCTGCATAGGACAGAAGATCTACACAGCTCACTAGATCCTTCTTCCTTGCGTTACAGTACTAAGCTCTCCACAATCTGCTACAAGGACCTGCAATTAGCTCTATAATTCTCTTACAGTCATGTGCAAAGCACTTATAGACTCTACTCACACTTAGCATACATTCACATCACATAGATGCACTATTCTCC
>JASDQU010102528.1:35823-58655 GCA_032191745.1 Picea mariana
AGGCCTAAACATGGGTAAACTCATGGTTCGACATCCCATTCCCATTACATATTCCCCAAAACCCAAAAAGGATCCAAAAGTGGGTCAAGATCCCATGGTTTCCTCTTCTTCTTATGCTCCTCCTTCGACAGTCTATCAAAGTCCCAGAATAGGTCATGATGACCAAGAATCTCCCAAAACTTTTTGAAGGGCCAACATGCCCCCAACACTCACCTGTGACTCATCCTAAGTCACTCTAATATGAGAAATTCTGAATCGAACACCTCGATATTGGATCGAGCTACTTCGACTTGTTTCTTTTCTACTACCTCTTTCTCGGTGAATTCTTGGATCACTGTGTCATTCACTAGCCCTTCTAGGCTTTGTTCTGTTGTGGTGGCAACCTGTTCTAACTCTACACCTTGGCTCTCCACCTCTGTGAATAAATAGCATGACTTATCTTGCACAGGTTGAAGTCGTTGAGTAACTTCCATCACTCTGCTTTGAAGCATATGGATCTGTTGTTGGGCGGTGCATTTCTCATGAGACCTCTTCATTCTTTCTATGGCTGACAGGGCTTTCAGCTGCACCTGTAGTGTATCTTCATGCTGCTTCGCTTCCTATAGCTACGACTCCAGTGTCTATAACTCTAGGTTTTTATTGAGGTTCTCATATGTCTGGTCACTCTGGTTACTCAGCTACTTGCACTCCAAGGTGAGAGATTTTAGTCTGTCAATTGCATTGTGGGCAGTTTCTTCCCTTAGGTCTCTTACATCTTGAGGGGTCTTGGGCACAGTGCGAAGCTCCAAGTCTACTATGCATTGTTGGAGTTGTTGGATCACTTCTTCAAGTTGTGCCACCTGTTGTGGAACTCTCTCTTCGATTTTTACTTCGACAACTGTCACAGAGCAAAGTACTCTGTTGACCATTTCATTAACTTTGAGTTGCTCGGCGAGCAACTATTCCTTGCTTTTCTATAACTGTGTTTTTTCTTCATCCCACTTCGCTTGTAAAGCAATATTTTCCCATTCTGCAGCACTACATTTATCCTCAAGTTATTTTTGTACTTACGCTAAAGCCTAGGTGGCTTGTGTTGTCTCTTCCTAAGCTCGTCGAAGGCGAGCTTCGACTGTATCAGTGATGCGGTGTAGTTGAGCTGGCTCATCACCTAGTTTTGATGTTTTTGCTGATAGAGGTGCAGTAGAAACTGCGCGGCTGGAATGTAATGCATGTTTCACCCCTTGGAACTCGTCCTTAATCCAACTGAACACCTCCTCCTACTTAGATTCTTATTTCTCTACTATCTCCAGTGAAGCATCGTTCAGTGTTGTGACGATGAAATCGAAGTCGTCTAAGGTGAGGGTGGTGTCAAATTTGGTCCTGGTTGCTTTCACTTTCTTCCGGGATGAGGGTTTCGGTGGGGAAACCTTCCTTTTCTTTAAGGGTTCCTCCTCATCTCTAGGCGGTGTAACCTCGCCTTTATTTTGTTCAAATTTTGCACCATCTATCTCTCCTCCATATCCTCCTTTCTCTACTAATATGGAAGAGGTCTTCACGGATGTGATGTCTAAATCATGGACCTCTTTGGTCCTCTTTATCTTTCTAGGTCTAGCTGTATCCGGTGTAGTTTTTAGACTGTCTATATCAGACATCTCCACAGGGTCCACTGGGACAAGGAGGCCCTTCGACCATTCCTTAGTAATTTCTTCCAAGTCATCCTCCATCAACTTGTAGTATGACTACAGTTGTTTATTCTCATCAACGCATGTTGTGATATAGATCAAATGGCAGTCCACGTTGAATTTCATTAAAGGTCAAAACCTGTGGAGAGTATTTGGTGTAATGCGAGGCACAGACTGTGTGGATACCTTCAACTAGTTGTAATAAGTGTGGAAGATGGAATTTGATTGCCACTGTTTATTCATGTCACTCGAGTACCACAGTGTACTGAACTTCATGGCCATAGGTTCAAAGAGCTTAATGTTTGGGAAGGTCGCACCTTCTGGCATCTCCCATGCGATAAAAGCGATCAAGATGAGAAGTCATTTGAATTGGAACTCATATCCTTGGTCTTGTGCTTCCCTACAGTCCAATTCTAGTTGGTTTATGAGGTACTTCACCCAAATCATTTGTAGGCCCTCTGCACACTTTCCTGTGAGGTCGACTACAAATCCAGTCACTTGGGTGGGTCGGTTCTTGAGAACTAACTTTCCTATGATTAATTAACAGGATAAGCACACTGCACCACTCTAGATAGAGGCTACCTTGTAGACTCACATTCCTTTCTCGACATCTCCGTAGGTGTCTTTAATATTCTATGCAAGAGCACAATCCATGGTTTTCCCAAGATAGAAATCCTATGGGTCAGGGCCTTGCATGCTTAGCCCTGTGATCTGATTGATCAATGTCAGATCCACCGTGATATGATAGTTCAACCACAAGTATCTTCCATGGTAGTAGTACATCAACCACTTGACACATGCATTCACCTCTTGGTGCCTACCGAAGTGAGGAATCTTCATGACATTGAGAAGTGTGGACTGCTCAAGGTTCATGGTCCATGACTGGGGTATGATCTTCGATTTCTTTCTCTTGGTTCTGGTCAGATACTTGTGCAGGGCAAGCATGTTGTAAACCTTCCTGTCGTCGAGGTTGAAGTCGCTAAAATTCAATGTTGCAATCTTATCTTGGTCTGCATGCACTACGCGTATCCCTTTTAGGAGGTACGCAGTGAACAAAGCATACTCAAAATATCTAGGTACACTGTCTCAATTTATTGTGCCACTCAGAGGTGGTAGATAGGCAGGTAAAATGCTCAGAATCAGCTTGGCATTCAGAAGATCGTCTCTATGCTTAGTTTGTTTTTCATCTACTGGTCGGGATGGACCAACTCGAGCAGTGGATGGAGAGGCTGGCAGTCCTCTCATCGAATATTCTTGCACACATGTAGACACTCCTCTCTCTGACATGACTCTTTTAGTCATCAAGTCGAGGAGAAATTTCATTATTGACTCTTCAACTGCGGTGAGCTCATTGAACATATGCACTTGGGATTAAAATTATCGAGGTCACGGTGAACTTAGATACGGCACTAGAACAAACAAAAATAGTGCAATGATCACTGTATAAAATTTACTTAGTCTGGGGGCTCAAATTATCAGTTAGCAAAAGTGTTCTTCGGGCATGGCGCAATGGGATAAGTAGGCAACTCGGCAATGGTTTGCTTGTAACGGGTATGAAGCCTCATTAACTCTTTTTTGATCTGTTATAGCATGTTCTAATGGTCTGGTTTCGAGCTTTAAATTATTTTCAACCTGTTTGGAGTGGGATTCGAACGGATATATCGGTTCCAACAACTATATTACTTTACCATGGTGAAGTGCCATGTGTCGCAGTTATGATATCCCGGCGAAGCTCCAATTCTACAAATTTTCTTTCTGCAAAGTTCCTTCTAGAATATTTTGTAACTTTTCAATCTTAGCCCTCTTCTTACTTAGCTTTATAGCCTTCTTTCCAGTGAGCTTCGGCTCGTTATGTCTTTTTCCATTCTAATTCTTATCTTCTTTTAACATAGTTACTGTGCGTTGTTGAAATTTTTTTCGAGGATTCAGGGGTAATACCTCTTCTTTAGCTAGAGTAAGTACTTCAGTCTTCTATGGGTCTCTTAGTGTTCTTGCAGCTTCGACATCAGGGTCTCTAGTATCAAATAGCTTCGATTTGCTCTCTTGTTCTTCAATTAATTGTGTGATATTTATGGTCATAAAAACTTTTAACTCTTGTTTCCTCTGCTCCAAGACTTCTTCTTCTTTATTTTGTCTGGCTTGATCTCTGTCAATCTAAGGTTTTCCTATTAACATGGTAAATGGGGCGCAGTCTTCAAAAAAATTAATAATCTCAAAATCCTCCTCCGTCGAAGTTCCCTTGACAATCATAGGTATCTAAGTGAGCCTCCCACACAGGTTTACTAGTTTTCCTTTGAATAACCCTATTCCTCCTAATGAGGGAGTCATAGCAGGTCTCTTGATAGCTTCCCAAGTTCTCTCGATCATGACATTCACCTTTTTTTCCTCATCTAGAACACATTCAATGTCAAAGTCTCATATTCTTTCTTCAAGGCATTCCTTTTCTTTAAAGATTTATGATAATCCAATATTTCAGTGGTCATTCAAGGTTTCTTTCATCTGTAGCAATACCTTCTCTAATTCTTTTTGGGGTTCTTCTATAGCCTTAGTTTCTGGATCTGCCTTAGGGTTTTCTTGTCTTATGTTCATACTTTCAATCTTAGCAATCATTCTAGGGCAATCCAACACTTCATGGTCTAGAGCTTTGCAACAAAGACAACTAGGCCTTCTCCCAGAGCATTCTTTAGCAAGATGTCCCAGTTTTCTGCAACTGTAACATAGGGTTAATCCTCTCTTTCTTCTAAATGATCCCCAACTTCTTCTGAACTGCACACTAGGATCATGGTATCTAACTTGCAATAAATTCTTTCTAGGATCCTGCATCCATTTCTTAGTCCAAACACTCTTTCTATGCATAGGTATAACATATCTTTCACTATTCTTGTCAGATCTATTAATATCAAATATTCTTTCATCTATTAATACCCTAGTTTTCAAACTAGGATAGACTCTATTAAATATACATAGATCCATATTCTAGAAACAAAAATTTCCACTTATCTTACTTATATAGAGCACAAAGCTTCTAGATCTAAAAATTTTCACTATCTTTACCTTTATCGGAGCACAAAGCTTGCAGATCTTACCTCTTTTAATCATAAATTCTTACTTTTACCTTTCTTAGAGCACCAAGCATTCAGATATTGCTTCTTTCCTTCAGATATGATCTTCTTTTCTTCATATCGGGCTTCTTTCTTTCAGATCTGACTTTCTTTCTTTAGCACAGAGATTTATAAGTCAAGTAGATTACTGTGCACTAGGGCACATATCTACACACATAGCTTTCAAGGTTTCAGGATAGATCTTGGCACAAAGATTCTTCTTTCTCAGTTCCCAGCGATCACAATTTCATGTCCCGGCAATGGAACCATTTTTTGGCACAAGGGAAGACCCAGGGTTCAGCACTACAACAGCACACCAACAAAGCCCTAACTATCGGCCCTTTTGGCAACACCTGTGAAGCAGATGAAGTCTCACCCAAGGTAGAGGCAGGGGTGGTTACGAGACTCAGGTGTCTACAACCTTAGCTGGGACACTGATCTATGATTATACAACTTAATAGAGCACTTAGCATCATCAGTTCCTCAATACACAATCACTATTCACTTCATTGTTAAAACAGATCTTCGCAGCATTCACACTAATATACAGTATTTAAGCACTTAGCATATATAAATAGATCAGAATGAGCATATCAAGCACTAAGCATGACTATCTTGATCAGATCTAATATTATTATATATCATCATCACAAAGCAGGAGTAGATCTATCTAAACATATCACAACACTTAGCAGATAACATGTAAGCACAAATCAAGACAACACAGTGTTTACGTGGTTCACCCCCACTCTGGGGATATGTCCACCAACTCTTCTTATTTATTGTCTTCAGTCAATCAGTTACAAGCACAAATCCATCAAAACCCTTACTCAGCACAGGACAGAAGATCTGCGCAGCTTGCTAGATCCTTCTTCCTTGTGTTACAGTACTAAGATCTCCACAATCTACTACAAGGACCTACACTTAGCTCTACAAGTCTCTTACATTCATGCACAAAGCACTTACAAAATCTATTCTCACTTAGCATACATTCACATCACTTCTAAGCACTATTCTCCCCCCCCTCGTTTTTACATTGCCTATCCTTCTATTTATACATACAAAATAGGCCTAAATATGGGTAAACCCATGGGCCGACATCCCATTCCCGTTACATATTCCCCAAAACCCAAAAAGGATATAAAAGTGGGTCGATATCCCATGATCTCCACTTCATCTTGCACTCCTCCTTCGTTGGGCTGTCGAAGTCCCAAAATAGGTCACTATGACCAAGAATATCCCAAAACTTGGTCAAGGGCCAACAATACTTTTCTCTTATTCTCCTAGAAAGGAGGAATGTCACCTTGCGGCAAATGTTAATTGATGCTCAAGAGGTTGAGGACAATCTCAAAGCATGTGGAAAATTTTCAAATCAAGTTAAGTGTTGTGATGCTTATATGATTAGTATAATGCACACATTAATTATCAATACAGGATTCGTAATCAACAGAGTTACAAAACACCAGTAAGAGAGGTAATTCTAATGTCACGAGTATAGAACTATTCTAGATTATGCATGCTAGAAATAAAAAAAAATGTCAAACTAAAACACACTTTGGTTGTCTTTTATAGAGAGGCTATCTACTCCATTGTGGCACATGCAAGTATGAGATGGATTCCTTTGACAGATCAACTCTGTTATATGACCCAGAAAGCTAATTATGCAATCACACTCTGAAAAGGAAATCACACATCAATCAGCAAGGAATAACATGGGTAGTTCAATAGCCAGTATATTAGATATGTTGTGGCTCACAATGATCTATTGTGAACTTCACTAGCTCTTTTCCAAATATATTTGACTATTTTTGCCAATGTCTATGCCCACTAAAAGAAATCCAATTTATAAAAATAGAAACAGGGCATATGCAAAAATAGAGTAAGTAAATATCTTAAGCAATTTTATGAACTATGCTACTAACATATGAAACTATCAGAGACGATGAACTAAATTGAGAAATCAAGCTACATCTAGTCTAACAATTACACTACTGAAATCAAATGCTAACACTAGTCTCTAAGAAGGCTAACCTCTGTTGGGCGGTGGGCCCTTGCCACTTCAATAGGTCAGTGGTTGGAGCCTATAGTAAGTTGATATTCAATAAACACATCACTCTTACTCAGATCTCAAAACATGAAATTAGACTATACTAACAACTCAACTCACATTCATTCATAAATGATCAAGACATGGGAATAAATGACATTCTTCTATTGAACTTCAAACTCAAGATATGTTCTACAATATGCAACACTGCTTCACATGTTGTGTTATGTTATCTCTCTATATCCTCCACCATCCTTTCCATGACTATTTAAATAGTCTCAGTTGTGAAACATGAGGAGGTGAAATCTTTAGCAGATTAGTGATTTTCAAATTTATACATTCGGTTACATATTTTAAGCTTCATCATCATGACACGAAGTGTATGAGGATGAAGAAATAATCAAAATAGCTGAACATAGTCTTGCTAGAAACTTTGATGATCTAATAAACATTCAACAATTATCTTAGGTACAATCTAGAGCTAAACTTGGCATACTTTGTTTCATGTGTTGGTACCAGATCATGATAGGTGAGATATGGTATAAAGTATCAGATCTGAACAACACACAATTGGTTGGTACCGTACTAAAACAGTCTATGGATATTGGTACCATATCACGATAGTGAATGATCTACAGTTATCGAATCTGAACAAAAGGTCCTCTTGGTACCAGATGGTTTGGTTGATATAGAAGTGTTGGACTTGTCCAAAGGTCAAAGGCTACATATGGAAAATTAAACCTTAGTACATGAAATATTTAATCTCCTAGCTTAATAAACCACAAAATGCATGAATTCAAGTATACTTTAGCTCATGACCTTATAAGTGACTGGAGATAGTGTTCTTTGTCATTTATCCAAGCTTAGGTAGGCCAAAAAGGTATAAATTAGGAGTATAATATGGTAATGGGGATGTCAATTTAGAGGCTCAACATTCCCCCATGCCAAAATAATTCCATGTCCTCATGCAACTGAAACATACTCAAAATTTTACAAAACTTGAGACTCCTTTCTCTTTACTCCTGTGGATCAATGATGTTCACGGCTGAGGCTTCTGCTTTCAGCTCCCTTTTTATGACTCTAATGTATTGTAAGATTCTTAGTACCTTTTTGAGCTTATTAGAAGTCTCATCATGGTCATCTTAGATTTGTTGTTTGGTTTCCTTTAGTTTCTTGTTTTCCTTCTTGATATACCTATTCAGTAGCTGGTATTCATTCACCTCTTGTTTTAGTTCCTGATTTTGTTTTTGTAGCTCCTCAATCTTCTTCTTCATCTGTCCTTTTGTTAAGGTCCTCATTGACTCCATTGTTTCTGACTGGATGTGTTCTCCTTCTTCCACTTCCTCTCTCATCCCACACAAAGTAATAGTAACTTGCTCCTAAGTTAAGCTAGGGATGTCATCCTGGGCTGGTAGGTCCAGAGGAGAGGAGGTAAAATCTATTGGGTCTTCATGTGTAAGAGGACTGACAACTTCTTTTCCTTTCTTTCCCATGCTTCTTGTGGTTATTTTAAAAGGGGGTGATGGATTATTCTTCTTAGAAGTGCTAACAAGTTTCCTCTTCCTCTTTTCTGTCTGTAGAATGGATACATGAGGTTGTTCTATAGATTGTTCACCTTTATGCTTTGAGCTACTCTTCTCTTTCCTCAAGGTTTTTGACTTAGGAACCTTCTCCTCAAGTGCTACTGCTGATATCTCTTCTACTGATTTGGATTTATCTTTTGATTCTTGACTTTTAAAAGTCTTATTAACTAAGGAAGAGGCCCCTACTTGTTTACTTGAAGAGTTATGAGATCTTCGGTCTTTTTGCATCCTAGCTTTATCTTTTTGGCTCACTTCTTTGGAGGAGGATGGAGCTATCTTGTGTTTCTTGCCCTTTTTCTTCTTAGGTTCCTTATTGTCATCTGGAGTAGGTTGGGCTTCCTCTATAGGTTCGTTTTCTATGAAAAGGTGTTGAGTGATGATTTTTTTCCAACTAAACCCTTGCTTCCTGATTTCATGTATAACTAGGATTTTGATAAGACCCTGATGATACATACTAATATTCTCAGTTTTAGATAAGGATTTGACACCTCTCACCATCTTGTTCAGGTTCATCCATAAAAAGTATGGAAAGTCAATTTCAGGACCTCCTTCAAAGTTCAACAAAAGTCTAAGGTGATATAGGAAAGTTACAACATACCTTCCTTCACAAGTGAGGAATCGTTGGAGGCTGACAAGCATTGGATGATATTCCTCCTAGATATAGTTTCTAGAAATCCCCTTTTTCCAATCAGGGTGTTGATGGTCTTCTTTCAAAAATCTTTGTCACATTTCCTTATTGATTCCTACTCCTTTGAAATACTTTTCTCCTCTGCTAGGTAATCTCGTGGCCTCCCTTAGATTTGCTTCATCGATTTTTAGCTGTAGGTTTCCTATGTGCACAATATCTCCATCATAACCTTGGATAAATGCATGAGATACCCCCTCATGAAAACCTATGATTTTTTCTAAAAACAGAATCCAACCCGCTCTAGCATACTTATCTCTACATAGCTGGAATTCCTCGGTCTCCCTATAAATCTGGAAGACCGGTTCATGCCTACTCACAACTATCCTTATAAACTGTGAGTGTAAACCAGGTTGTAGTGTAAGATTTTGGTCAACTATGAGCATAAGGGTTTGGTATCAGCTATTGCAGAGAGGAGTAGGCTCTGAAATGGGGAAAAATGGTTAATGGCAAGGAAAACAGTGATGGCGTCGAAATTTTTGAAAGCTGGGTTTAAGTAAATATGTTGTTAAGAAGTTTAATATGAGGTGAGGCTCATATGGATGGCTTAACCACCCAGATAAGCCATTTCACTTTTTATTGTTAGTATAATGATGGGAACGGGACGTTTGGTAGCAAAAGCATAATTATTGTTTGGGATAGGCGATTGGACCTTTAAGCGGAAAATTTGATGTTGAATCATGCAACATGATACGAGGTAGATTCATGATTACTAAGGGTAAAGAACGTTCTTGGTTTAAGGTCGTGGTTCATCATTACTGGACATACTCATTTCAGTTCATAACTATATTCACACATTTGATGTGAATTTTCCCTCCATGTCTTTTCAAGCGCTTATGTGGTGAGGAAATTGATTAAGGTTAAGCATATGGGTATGAGGGAAGTAACAAAAAGCTAAGCGCATGTTTTTGACAATAAGGTCATAAGATCTAGTATACAATTTTATACATATTGTAGTTTTATAAGAAAAGGAAAATAAACAGTACCATGTTACCTTTTCTTTTAGCATTGCATAACCAATACCCATAGCATATGCAATTGCCTTTGTATTTGAAGCTTGCAGATTATCAGAGTTCATCTTTTAGGCTGGAGTTTTCTGGAGGATTAGTACTGGAATTTCCTGTACTTCATGAAACTTCTTTGTTTTGTGCTTGTTTTTTAATTTCTTCCTTTGTGTCTGGTTTTGGAGGGTTGTAAGGTGAACATGCTGATGCGAGTCTGGAAAAGAGTCCTAAAAAAGGGCTCTTTGACCCGCCCCCATGCCAAAGGTGTTGTGTATCCTTAGGCAAAAAGATATGATACACTGTATCATAATGAAAGAAAAATGATAAGAAAAGAGAAACCAAATCAAATTCCAAAAGTGCATCTATCACCTAGCATATGATCTCATGCCTTATTTGTTGTTTAAAATGAAATTTCCTTTCTTTTGATGACTTATTGACAAGTACAACATTCAACAATGAAAGCAGGGAGGTTTTTGTATTTTTCCATAAGAACAAATCCAACCTAACATGCTTCAGAGATTTCCTATCATTAGATGTTATGGATAAATTTCACAGTATAAGTAGATTAGACTCCCTAGTTAGGGTCCCACTCTTAAGAAGTTTCCTTCTTAGGTAATGTAGGATTTAGATGTCAGACCTAGTAAAGTTGACTTAGGGTAATTCTCAAATGGACATTTGTTTGTAGTGTTCATTTTGTTTTTTAATATGGAGTTTGTATATTATAATGTCAACAGTGACATTTTTCTTGTAGTATTCATTTTTAAAATGAAAAAAGTGAATTTTTCAATCAAACAAGTATAAATGAGACATTTCTCAAACCAAAACCCACTTCCAGCAAGTATGTTCAATACTCTGATGGGGTAGTTGTGATATTTAGTGAGAGACATACCTTCACCAGGCAGAATGCCCCATTTCCAATAGGTATGTTCAGTACCCTGATGGGTTTTCCTAGTCATACCACAAACCGGTACCCGCTGCCAGCAGAGTTGTTCAGTATCCTAGTGGGTTAGTCTCATAAACCCTTTTCTATCAGAGGCTTCTTGTCCATAGTCACCTATTTTAGTTTTTGTTAAAGAGTGATTTTGCACAGGTGACAGGGGGAGGCTTGTCTAAAAACCCTTTTACAGGCTGGCATGGTATTGGGTTAGAAGATATACTCTCTTATTTGAATGTCTTTAAATATTTGTTTGAAGGAAAAATACACTCATGTATGTATGTTATTTCTTTAGAATATTCCAGATGTATGGTTTGTCTGAGTTTGTCCATAAGAGAATGACCTAAAGTTACCTTAGGGTACCGATGCATCCTTTTCCATAAAAGTTTCCTAGTGTGCCCACGACAGAGAGTGTCCATATACTCATATGGTACTCTTTAGTAAAGATAATCCAATGATTATTGTTGAAGTCTAGTTAGGGTGAAATAGTTACTTGTAGGATAATATTTTTAATCCCTTTAATCATGTTGAAATATTGATGTTGTTTGTAATGGAATTTTTTATGAAGGAAACCTCTAAAATTTTAAATTATATTAAGAATGGTTCTTTAAAAAATATAGGAAAAAGAAATTATATCTTCATTGTCAAGAAACAAAACCAAAATAAATTAAAATACTTCCTTGTTAAGCAACAGAACCAAAAGAAATCACAATTCTTCCTTGTCAAGCAATAGAACCAAAAGAAATTACAATACTTCCATGTCGAGCAACATAGCCAAATTAAAGTATTGCTTCATGAAATATGCCATTTGATGTTGCAGTCAGCTCCTTGGTTCCAGCTTAAGTGGTTACTGCAAGGCTCCATACTTCATATTAGATATTTGAAATAGGTACAACTTTCTTTGTCAATTAGATGGTATGTCCTGATAGTACCGGATAAGGATAGTGGTACCAGACCAGTACAGGACTACTGGTACCAGACCAGAACAAAGTTTCTAGTATCGGATCAACAGTGTTGGTATTGGACCAAAACAGAGTATTGTTGATGCTTAAAAACTGATGTTTTAGAAAGTTCATGAAAGATCAAATCTTATAGAAATCTACTAACAAAAATAAAATGTGAAAGTAAAACAAAGGAGGTAAAAATCCATTGTTACCTTCAGCATATTAACGAAACACAACCCATACACCTATGTACAAATTTTTAAAAATAAATCAATTAATCAATGTGGATCAGTAGGAAGATCTCCTTCCTTACTGATCACCTACATATCTGAATTATGTAGCACACGTGTCAGAAATTCCTCTTTTGACAGGGATTTGTTATAAATTCTCAACCGGTGGCCATTCACAAGTAGGGGTGTCTGATGTTCGTCAATTTTCTTTATCCTAATTGAACCATTTTCATAGACAGTTTCAATATCATAAGGTCCCAACCAACAAGTAGTTAACTTACCTTTGAAGTTATTAAACCCACTTTCATACCGCAAGGCCCAATCTCCCAATTGATTTTTTTTCTTTTTGAGATACTTGTCATGCCATTTTGTCCTCTGCTCTTGAATAAGGGTGGTTCTTTAAAGTGCTTCCTTCCTGATTTCATCCATCTCATTAAGCTGCAAGAGTCTTTGTTGATGGGCTTCATCTAAGTTCATGCCAACTTGTACAACAATCCTTAAGGTTTTGATCTAGAATTCTATGTGGAGAAGCACCTGCTTCCCGTACACCAACTCATAAGGTGTATGTCCTATTGTATTCCTCCAGGTGATTCTATAAGCCCAATCTTTGTGGTGTAGATGTATTTTTTTAGTAAGAATGGCTCAATAACTTTGTTGGTAGATTCTACTTGCCCATTCATCTGTGGGCGATAAGGTGTAGATTTCCCATGCTTGATTTGGTACTGTTCTGTAACAGCTTTGACTACATTAGAGGTAAATTGAGTCCCCTAATCAGTCACAATTTCTCGAGGTACACCAAATCTAGTAAAACTATCATTAAAAAGGAAATCTACCATTGATTTTTCACTTGCAACTGGTAAATATTTTTATTTAACCCACTTAGTCACATAGTCAGTACATACAATTATGTACTTTTTCTTTTTAGATGTAGGATTTATGGGCCCTACAAAATATAATGCCCATTTTTTGAAAGGTTAAACGACTACTTGGGATTGAAGTGGCATTTGGTCTCATGCAATAGGATTACCCATTCGTTGGCATTCATCACAATTGGATACATAAGTTCTAGCATCCTTAAAAATATTAGGCCAATAATAACCAGATTGCATAACTTTATAGGCGGTCCTCTTATCAGCAAAATTACCTCCACAAGGACCATCATGGCAAGCTTGCAGAATATCATGGATCTCGTTTTCCCTTACACATCTTCTGATTACCAAATATGGTCTTGTTTTATAAAGACAATCATCATGCCACATATAGTTTTCACTTAGCTGAATTACTTTTTTTTTCTCTAGGAGACAATTTCTAAGGCATCTTCCCTGTCACAAGATAGCTAGCTACATCTGCATACGAAGGGGTAAATGTAGAAATAACAAACAAATTTTCATCAGGAAATTTATCATCTATTGGTGCATTATCTCCTAGATGAATCATTCTAGATAAGAAATCAGCCACAAGATTATCCTTACCAGGTATATCAATAATAATGATATTAAACTCTTGTAATAATAACAACCATCTTGTAACTCTAGGGTTTGTTATAGGTTTTTTCATTAAGAATTTGATGGATAAATGATCAATGTGTACAAAATCTTGATATCCTGTAATATAGTGTCTAAATTTATTGATAGCATGAACTACAACTAACAATTTTTTTTCTGTGACCGTATAATTAAATTCTATTGGGGAAAGGTTTTTACTGACAAAGTAAATATCATAAGTCATTTTATTTTCCCTTTTTCCAAGAACTACCCCCAAGGCTATGTCTGAGGCATCGTTACATATATGAAAAGGAAGGGACCAATCTGGTCCTCTTAATACAGGGGTACTTGACAATTTATGTTTTAGAAACTCAAAAGATAATTGGCAGTCATCATTCCAATTAAATTCATCTTGTTTAGATAATAACTTGAATAAAGGGGTAGATAAGCTTGTAAAATTCAGAATGAATCTTCTATAGTAGCCAGCATGCCCTAAAAATCTATGAACTTCCTTTTGTGAGGAAGGTATTATGATTTGTGTGGTAATATGAATTTTTATGGGATCAACTCTCATTCTAGAACCAGAAATGTCATGTCCCAAAACAATACCTTCAGTGAGCATCATCTTTGAATTTTCGTTACTTAGGGAAAGATTAGTTTCCCTACACCTAATCAAGACTTTTTCTAGACTGGTCAAAGCTTCTTGGAAGTCATCTCCATGGACTGTAAAATCATCCATGTAGATTTCCATGCAATCATTGGTCAAGTAAAAGAAAATGGCCAAGACAACTCTTTGGAAAGTGGATGGGGCATTGCAAAGTCCAAAAGGAAGGACCCTATAAGCATAGGTTCCCCATGGGCAAGTGAAAGTGGTATTTTCCTAGTCTTCATGTGCTATTTGTGTTTTTTTATAACCACTAAACCCATCTAGGAACGAGAAATACTTCTTTCTGGACAAGGTATCCAACACCTGATCAATAAATGGTAAGGGGAAATAATCCTTATCGGTGGATTTGTTCAACTCCCTAAAGTCTACACATATTCTCCACTTACTGTTTTTCTTGGTAACTATGACAAGTGGAGACACCCATTGAATATCTGAAATGGGGTATATGAGATTGGCTTGAAGAAGTTTTTGCAATTCCCCCCTTACAATATGTTTGAGGGCTAGATTCATCCTTCTCTGAGGCTTTCTAACTGGTGTGATTTGGTCATTATTGTAGATATGATGTGTGCACGTGTTAGGGTGAATTACTTTCATGTCTACATAATCCCATGCAAAGGCATCAAATTGTCTTTGGAGCATTTAAATTACTTGCGTCTTTTGTTCTGGTTCCAAACTGGAGTTGATATATAAAGGTTTTCCTAGACTAATCTCAACAAGTTCAGTACTATCTTCCTTCTCTAAATAAGTTGGTGATAAAGTATATAATTGGGTGATATCAGGATGCCAAGTTTGTTGAAATTCAGAACTAAAAATATGTGACAATTCTGCAAAAGGCCTAGGATATTCAATGCAGTTTGTATCAGCCAAAAATAAACTTAAGACTTGTTCATTTGATTGTTCTTTCATTCCTTTTATTTTTTCAAGTGTTAATAATGGTTTGATGCAATATTCCTATCCATAAGGGTTTTCTATCCAAACAGGCATTTCTTGTGTTGGTTGAGCAGGAGGGAAGAGGATAATATTTTGGATATGTGTGCCATTGGATATATTCATATCACCCGACTGACAACTGATAAAGGAATATTTTGTGGCTAGTCAAGGGTGGCCAAGAACCACATGGTATCCTGGTTTGTAGGATGATTTATAATAGATGACTAGAAATCCTACTGGATACTCCCAAGAAGCGAGTGTGACTATGACATCTTCTAAACTTCCTACAGAGCTAATGATTAACTTATATTCCAACTCTATCATGGTTTGGGTTGGCCTTAACTGGTTGATTTGGAGATTTTTCATAGTGTCAAAAGGTATTACATTAATTGTTGCACCCAAATCAATGAGTGTGTTTGATAAGGAAATACCATTAATTTCAACAGTGACTACTAGGTTCCCAGGGTCATTATATTTATATGGTGTTTCATAAATGAATTCAGATAATTTTCCTACCACCTGAACAAGGGGAGTTCTTTCTTCTTCCTTCCTGGTTTCTTAAGGAAAATATCGTTTATGATTTTGGCATATATGGGGATATCCCTAATGGCTTGCAGCAGAGGTATTTTTACACATACATTTCGTAACTCATCCTCTATATCTTTGTGCAAGGGTGGCTCAGGTTTCTTCTCTAATAGTCTTTCAAGGTAGGGTGGAAGATTAACTTGTTGAGGCACTCCTACAAACTGAGAAGTGGGTGGAATATGAGGGGAAGTCTCTCCTTATATAGGGGTGGTTTGAGTATTTTCTTGTTTAGAATGATTATCATTTTCTTCTTGAATTATTACTCCAGAATTTGATTGATTTACAACTTTCTTGGATTTTTTTGAATTTCATAGGTGGGAAAGGTTTGGGATTCTTCATTCTGTACAGGGTGGGTGGCTTGATTATTGGGGTTAGGAATTGGCTGGGTAGGAATTGATGTTGGTCTAGGAGGGTTATGGGCAGCTTGGATTTGTGGTTTTTGATTGGAATTCATAGGTACTCGTTGCTTCTGGTTAGGGTTCAAGGGTATTGTGAATTGTTGTTATATGGGAGGTGGAGGTAAATCTTGTATCTGAGGTGGGTTAAATACAGGTAGTAATTGGGAAAATTTTGCAGGGTACTATGCATATGTCAGGTAAGAGGGACTCCCATACACGGTTCCCCTCCAACCTTGTTACCAAGGTTGATTTTGAGCTTGCTGAGGTGTCCATTGGGGATAGGGAATTGGAGGACAACCCCATTTTTGTTGTTGATATTTTGTATTAGGGTCATAAAATGCATTGGGGTTTTGTTCTCTCCAAGGCCTCCTAGAAGGGTACGGTTGTTCTTGTGAGACTCCTCCTCCCCTATAATGGCTTGTATCTCAAGAAAAGTTTGAAATTCAGATGTGGGGTGCTCTAGTGTACACAGACCACAGACCTCTATGACATTTAACGGGAATTCTTTCTCAGGGTGCTTATTTCTACATATAGGACAAAAGATTGCAAAAACAACATCTTCTTCTTGCTTCTTTTTCAGTTTTAAGGTTACTGATTTTGCTCAAGATGTCTATTTTAAAGTTTTATAGTAAGTTTCCTAACTCAATTCTGGTGACAGTCCCTGATTTTTGTCTTAAATTTATGCTAAAAGGATATCTTGGTCCTTTGCCTATTTTAGCTTGTCCTCTTGAGCATCTCCTACATTAATCTGCAATTTATGCAAAGGGATTTTGGTGCACATCTCTTGAACTTAACAAATTTAAAACTTCTATGTAATCATCTCTAAGACCTTTCAAAAATATTTTTCTTACTACAGATGGGTCTGTGGTGAATAATTTTGATTTCTAATAGTTGTATAAGAACCTTTCTAAGTAGTCTTCAGGGCTTTCATCTTCGGTTTGCTGCATTTTGAAAATGACATTTTTAGCATTGTCCTTACAATAGTCTTGATATTTTCGTAAAAATGTGTCTTTCATCTTATCCCAGGAGAGAATTGTATTTTCTCCTAATCTCATGAACCATCTCAAGGCTGAGTCCTTTAATGTGATTGGAAAGAGCTTAAGTTTTTGGGCATTGTCTGAATAGTTATAGCTTCTACATAATATGTCAAACTTGAATAAAAATAAATATGGATCTTCAGTTGACATACCTCTGAAAGTGGGTAACGATGATAGTGGAATGTTCTTCATACTGATGTTTCTGGAAATATCCAATATTGGAAACCCGAAGGTATCAGTCTCAATGGCTGCATTTTTATTTCCTTCTTCTTCTTCTTCCATTTCACTAGGTATCCTTCCTCCACTGATAGATGGTTCAGAAACTAGATTTTGTGTATGCTCTAAATGCTCAGTTTCTTCAGCAAATTCATGTTCTATCTTCTCCAATATTGATTCTTCAATTCTAGATCTTTCTTCTGGAGCCTCACTAGCTTCCCTTGAAATTCCTCCTAGTGGAGTTTTTCCTACATCAATGTCAGTTGAATTAGTGTGGGGGTCTATTTTCAAGTCTTTAGAGCTTACAAATCTACTCTTATTATTTCTATATCTATGCATAAAATAAAAATTTGATACTTACTCAATTAAAATCCTAATGGAAGGTAAGAAGGAAACCTAGCTTCAGAGAACCCCACTATAGTGGTCGCATGGCTCTTCACTCATGTCTTAAACATTTTATCCTCCTCCCTCAAGTAGGCCTTAAAATCCTTCAAAAAAACTATGCAAATAATCTAAGCTAAAATCACTTCCTACCATTTGCAAATCCTTGGCAACGGTGCCAAAATGTTGTGATGCTTATATGATTAGTATAATGCACACATTAATTATCAATCTGGGATTCATAATCAACAGAGTTACAAGACTCCAATAAGAGAGGTAATTCTAATGTCATGAGTATATAACTATTTTGGATTATGCATGCTGGAAATAAACAAAATTGTCAAACTAAAACACACTTTGGTTGTCTTTCACAGAGAGGCTATCTACTCCATTGTGGCACATGCAAGTATGAGATGGATTCCTTTGACAGATCAACTTTGTTATCTGACCCAGAAAGCTAATTATGCAATCACACTCTGAAAAGGAAATCACACATCAATCATCAAGGCATAACATGGGTAGTTCAATAGCCAGTATATTAGATATGTTGTGGATCACAATGATCTATTGTGAAATTCACTAGTTCTTTTCCAAATATATTTGACTATTGCTTCCAATGTCTATGTTCACTAAAAGAAATCCAATTCATAAAAACAGAAACAGGGCATATGCAAAAACAGAGTAAGTAAATATCTTAAGCAATTTTATGAACTATGCTACTGACATATGAAACTATCAGAGACAATGAACTAAATTGAGAAATCAAGCTACAACTAGTCTAACAATTACACTATTGAAATCAAATGCTAACACTATTCTACAAGAAGGATGACCTCTATTGGGCAGTGGGCCCTTGTTGCTTCAACAAGTCAGCGGATGGAGTCTACAGTAAGTTGATCTTCAATCAACACATCACTCTTACTCAGATCTCAAAACATGAAATTGGACTATACTAACAACTCAACTCACATTCATTCATAAATGATCAAGACATGGGAATAAATGGCATTCTTTTATTGAAATTCAAACTCAAGATATGTTCTACAATATGCAACGCTGCTTCACATGCTATGTTATGTTATCTCTCTATATCCCCCACCATCCTTGGCATGACTATTTAAAAAGTCTCAGTTGTGAAACACATGGAGGTGAAATCTTTATCAGATCAACTATGGTCAAATTTATACATTTGGTTACATATTTTAAGATTCATCCTCATGACATGAAGTGTATGAGGATGAAGCAATAATCAAACTAGCTTAACATAGTCTTTCTAGAAACTTTGATGATTTAATAAACATTCAACAATTATCTTAGGTACGATCTGGAGATAAACTTGGCATACTATGTTTCCTGTGTTGGTATTAGATCATGATAGATGAGATACAGTAGATAGTACCGGATCCGAACAACACGCAATTGGTTGGTACCGGACTAAAACAGTCTGCTGATATTGGTACCAGATAGAGACAGTGAATGATCTGCAGGTACCGGATCTGAATAGAATATGCTCTTGGTACTGGATGGCTTGGCTGACATAGAAATGTTGGACTTGTCCAAAGGTCAAAGGCTACATATGGAAAATTAAACATTAGTACATGAAATATTTAATCTCCTAGCTTAATAGACCACAAAATTCATGAATTCAAGTATACTTTACCTCATGACCTTATAAGTGACTGGAGATAGTGTTCTTTGTCATTTATCCAATCTTAGGTAGGCAAAAAAGGTATAAATGAGGAGTATAATATGGTAATAGGGATGTCAATTTAGAGGCTCAACATTAAGGATGAGGAGTGGAATGCAGACATAGCTAACAGTGAGCATGAACAAGAAGGATGCCATGGGGAGGAGTTGCCAAAGTAGCATGTTGAGGAGAAAGATGTTGTCTCTAATTTTTTTAATTATGATATTCAAGAAGGATTTTGTTTACATGTATATGATGAGTACAATAACTATGATGAGGCTGATTACATGTTTACTGGTCTTTAGTGTGAACAAGGGGCCCTTAAGGGAACCCTTAGGTCTTTGACTATCCCCCCACTCAGATTCAGCTTGGATTTGAGGGTCAAATCGACTTGGGAGCTGAACCAAAAGTGGGTGAGGGGATGACAAGAACCATAAATGTGCCATTCTTAGGTTTTCATGGCTTTTTTCATACACAGTCATGCATCGGGTGCATGTGTGCTTTTCTCACAATTTTGACCTATGCATGTGCGCACACTTCCTGTAGTTCTTTTGCTCATGTTAATTTTCTAACCAGTTGTGTAGTTTGTGCCTTTTGGAAATGAATTTTTGAAGCTGTGGGTGAACTAATAGGTGTTTGGAGATGATGGATTCCTTTAGCCATTTGTGGATGAAATTTCAGTGATAACAGATGCCCCTGATGTGTGAGGTTAGGAGCATACATATAGCTGAAATACATCAATGTTTCTTCTACTGAAAGTACCATTGTAAGAAACAGTGTTGATAGGAACTACAAGAGCGATCCAATGGAGAGAGAGCAGAAACTATGAGACCCAAACCTTTCTCGAGGTATGAGAAAATAAAAATTGTATACAAACGAGGTAGGCATGCCCCATGTTCATGTCATGTAACTCAAATGTGTAATATAGTAACTAAAGTTGTATGATGATGTAGATAATTGTAGCTCTCTTCGGGGCGGTTTGATAATGGCAGATGACAATTATGATGGTGAAAATACTCTGAAAAGAGGCGATGACACATGTAATAAGTGTCGATGACTCGTAGGCATTGATGGCCTAGAAAATTTCAGAGGTCTTCGGCTAGTATAAAACAACTACAATAGTCACAAAGTAAGACCCACCGTAACATGAGATTGTGTTGAAGTAGAATGTGATGGGGGTCAATGACAGCAGGGAGCAATGATGGTTCTCCCTGTGCCATCCAAGACTCCTCATTGTAAAGGTAATGAGGGTCAATATACTATCACCCTTCTGGAAACTATGTTGATGTTGACAGAAAGGGAGACATTGTTGGAATATTGGTTGTTATCATTGATGTCAACCCTAGTCATGGGTTTTGGACCGCAAGATTGATTAAGGTATTTGGACATGAAGGACAGTGAAAATGAATATAAAACACCCATGGATCGATATTATACATCATGTTGTTTCTAGTGGTATGTGGCACGTCACATCGATCCTCATGGTTGAGGAGAAATGAATTTTTGAAGATGACAAAGTGAATTGAAGAAGGAAGTACATGTAGGCCCTGAAGATAATTAAAGAAAACAATTACAAAATAAGAAAGTGTCAGGTCGGCCCTAATGTTAAAAGGGAGTGACATAAATGGTATAAATAAATATCTTTATACATTCATTTGATACAAAAGTCAAATTTCAGAGGAACATGGAAGTAAATAAGGCCGGATTTCAAGGGAGGATGAAGTCTTTTGGTGATGTGTTCTAAGGTATGTTGTTTTTAGGTCATCTTACCATTTTTTCTATAAATTTTTTTCTAGAATGATTCAGATAGTTAAATTGCTATGGTATTGAGAACACATATCAAGGTACCTCTGGTAAAATTTTCAGCTCTTGATTCACTATAATTATGGAGATACACTCTGTGGAAGATAGGGTTTTTTACCAGTCCTGAAGCTAGTCAATAAACAAGTGTTCTGGGTAAAACAGTCATAACTTATTCATAGAGAATCCAAATGACATGGGACAAATTGAATTGGAAATATTACGGACTGTAGTTTCTTTTATGTGAGTTTCAGAATCGGATGTTAAATATTGAGCGTGAGGCATTCTGTACAAGTTTGGTCTCCTGAATAAACCATAATTGAACAAGGTCTACCATTCTCTCTATAACTTGTTTTTGGGGAGGATTCAAGGAGTGAAACTTGGAGAAGTTTTAGAGAATAAATTGAATAATATTATATATAGGATCAAAGTATTCCAAGAATTAAATAATTATAGAAATTGAAGAAGTCTCAGGAAGCATTATCAAGTTCTATGTGATGGTTGGTTGATGGTGATATTTTATGTGAAGTTTTATTATCTCTCATATATTCTTGGGTGGAAGGAAGGGGAAAGGATGGAGAGTTCAACAATCTCTTGATATTGGAGGCTTGTATCTTCCTCTTGGAGGTTTATCTCTCCCTTTACATTTGGAATCTGTAGCTACCTTTGGAAGTCATTACTTCCCTTGAACAATAACTATTGATTATTTCTCATATATTGTGCATGGTGTATTGTGGTGTATTGGTGTAGCACTTATACTATTGTTCATTGCTCATTGGATATAATTGAATGGTTTAAGTATAATTTGAAAAATGTTTTAAATTGTGCTTGATATTGATTCACCCCCCTCTCGGTATCAACAATTGGTATCAGAGCAGGTTGCCTTCAGAACAGTTTAACCACTGGAAGGAAAATCCTGAGTAGAGATGGATGAACATGAGCACATTTCAAATGGGATTCAAAAATTTGAAGGAAGAAATTATGCTTACTGGAGTGATAGAGTGAAAAATTACCTAACGGATTTGGGAGTAGACATTTGTTACTCAATTGTAAATGGCTATGTAATCCCAAATAATGCTCCAACCAGTCCAAATGAGAAGAAGCTTATGAGTTGTAATTCAAAAGCCAGACATGTTATTTTAGCAGTATTGGCACCAACCATTGTTATAAAAGTGATGGGTTGTAGCATTGCTAAGGATGTATGGGACAAACTCAAGACCATATACGAAGGTGATCCAAAAGTTAAGCAAGTCAAGCTTCAACGACATAGAGAAGAATTTGAAAATTTGAAGATGCATGAAAAGGAAGATATTGCAACCTATTTTCTTAGAGTTGATGAAGTTGTTAATGCTATCATAGGATTAGGTGAAGAGATCGATGAATCCTTGGTTGTAAAAAAAGTGTTGAGATCACTTCTCTTGAAGTATGATGCTAAGGTCTCTTCCATTGAAGGAACTA
>JASDQU010102528.1:58705-91831 GCA_032191745.1 Picea mariana
GGCGATGTGCTTGGAATGATAACCCCTTTGTCAAGCAACTCTTGGATTTGTTTTTTAATTTCAACTTTCTCCATGACTGACATCCTGTACATGCCAATGTTTGGAAGAGGACAATCTTGCTGCAATTGGATCTCATGTTGGACACCTCTTTTAGGAGGCAATCCTTTTGGTTCCCGAAACATCTCATCATATTGGTTAACAACCTCATATAAATTAGATTTTAACTTTGCATCACATCCTTGGAAAGCTTCTTTTTCAACATTGTCTTTGGGTTTGATCATCAAGAGTACAAAGTTCTTACTAGCATTGACTAATCTCTTCATTTTTCCATCATTTACAAGTGACAAATTCAACTTCTTTGTATGTTCTCTAAAAATGTACTCAACTCCATTTAAAAAAAATGTTATTTGTTCTCATGACGATGAAAGATGGCTCTCCTATCATATAAATATGGGCTTCCCAACACAATACCACAAATATCCAATGGAATAACATTAAGCTCTACCTAATGTATAAAGTTTGCAGTGATGGAAACTCTAAGTTTACATCTTTTTGTCATATGCAATTTGGCATTGTCACATATCCAACCTAGAGGATATGGTGTAGGATGAGGAATTGTTTCCAAATGCAATTTCTTGACAGTGTCTTCAGAAATGAGGTTTGCATGTGATCCAATATCAAATAAAGTATCTATCTTGGTATGCTTTGAAATTACCCTTATGTGGAAAAGTTCTATTCTTTCTTTTTCATGTTGAGTTTCATTGAGGCTACTACTTGAAGAATTAGTACTGTCAATAGAGTCCTTACCTTGAAAACCCATGAATGTGATTTTTGTTTCATCTCCAGAATCAAATCCTAAATCATGTTGTGTAGTTGCAACAATTTTTGGTTTCCTTTTGTTGTTGAACTTTTTGGGTCTCATTTCAGAATGAAGTTTCCAACAATGGTCTTCATCATGGTCATCTTTCGAACAATGTTTACATGAGAGTTTTTCTCCCTCTTTCTTGACTGAGTCATTCTTCTTTCCATTTCCTTTGAATTTTCTCTTTCGTTTGTCTCCATTGTAGAATGGATTCTTGTTTCCCTCTTGAGGAGCATTCTTCCCTCTTGCTTCTAAATGAGTTGCATGTACACAAACTTCATCTAGATTTGTAGGGTTAAACATGAGAATTGTGTGTCTCAAATATCTATGCAATCCTCCAATGTATTTGATTAAAGTTTCTTGAGAAGATAAATCTATACCCAAAATCAAAGCTCTTCTTCTAAATTTTTGAGTGTAGCTTTGCACACTTTTCCCTTTAGCTTGCCTAAAGTTTTGCGAATCCATAATAGATTTCTGAATGTATGCTAATGGATAAAACTGGCTTTTGCAACAATAAAATCACTCCAAGAGGATAAAACTTCACCATGCTTCTTCATGTCCTCCTGAGTTTTCGCTTCCCACCAAATGAGTGTTTCACTTTCCAATCTAAGAGAAGCAAGATGAATCTTAGTTTCATCATCCTGGATTCTTTGTATCCTACAATACACTTCAATCTGACGAATCCAATTATCCAATTTCTCAGCATTTGCCTCTCCATTGTACATAGGAAATTCAAACTTAATATCAAGCTTAAGCAAAGGAGTTTGTGGAGGAATTTTACCATGTTCTTTTGGAGAATTTGGAGGTGGTTGTGAAATTGTAGAAGAAGTGGAAGATGGAGGTGAAGGAGGTGGAGTGTCACCATTACCTCCATTCCCCTTTGGAGTCTTATCACCATTATCCTCATTACCTTTTGGAGGATTTGAGCTTTCTCCTTGCAACCTTGCATTCATTTCTTCAAATAAAAGTTTCACCATTTCTGTCATATCATAAAAGGATTTTCTGAAAGTTTCCTCTTCTGAAGTAGGAATTTCATGACTCTCCTCATAAGCCATACTTGGTGAATGCCTCCTTGAAGCTTGAGGTGAATGTATGGTTCTCCTTCTTGAAAGTTTAGAACTTGGCTCTACAAGTTTCCCTTCTCCTCTTGTGAGCTTCAACCTTGTAAGCATAAGAAAACAAAACACTTGCAAAGAATCAAACCTTCAAAAACCTTTCCTCTGATACCAACTTGATCTGAAAATGAAATGGTTTGTGTATACAAATTTGTAAGTGGAAAATGTATGTGTTTGGGGCAATTGGATCAAGTTGCAAGCACATGAAAATATTGAGTTTTTATACTTGAAATGAATAGCATAAACAATCATAAACAACCATCAAAATAAGCACATAACACAACAAAATGATAAAGGAGTTCACCCCTCTCTTGGGCTACATCTCCTGGTCCAACTTCCAATGGATAATTTTCACTATATGCTCAAAGTGTTAAAATCAATGCTTTACAATGCTCATAATGCAAAACATATGGCTCCAATGGCTCCATAATGTCCAAAAACCCCTAGTTGAGCTCTTTTTGCAGCTAGTTTGGCACAAAATTGAAGAAAATAAACTTCCTGGACGTTTTTTCCCAATAACCTATTGTCTTTGCTTGCCAAAATGCACCCAGACTGACCAAACCTAGATCACACGCGTTCAAACCTAGCCCCGACGTGATTCCTGCTCCGTGGGAAAAATGGCGCACCGTTAGATGGATTAGCGCCTTAACCGTCGGAGGTGTTGGACATATGGGCCATGTGGCCAGGGCGCTGGGCTAATTGCCCGCACCCTCCGACTAATACTGCAGTTTCTTCGTGCTTGTGGTCATATGGTGGAGTGTGGTATTATGTGAACAAGGGATGGGGCTTAGCCCCGACCGTTTTTCCGCCCAACGTAACCATTGTTCAACTTTAAATACAAGTTATGCACTATAGGGTTAAGAACCACCTTGTAGGTGGGCTGGTGGCCCTACCTACACGAATATTTTCCCTTTTCCATAGGTCGCGGGTTCAACCCCCGCGGAGCCAAACCCAAAATTTTACCAAACAATAAGGGGGTGCCACATGGCGGCCCCTGGCTTGGCCACGTGGCACCCTTTCATTCGTCCACGAACATGCCACGTGTCAACCGCGGATTGGTCCATGTCAACCAATACACAATCATCTTGCCACATCACCCTCTGCCCATTCATCCTGCCATGTCAGCTATACGGTCATACAGACCGTACAATGAGCTACCACGTCAGTCTGTACAGATTGTACAATCAACAAAATTTTGCTTGTTTGGGAAAACGGACAAAACACGATATCTCCCTCATATGAACTCCGTTTGAGCCCGTTCAAGTTGCGTTGGGATAGTGAGGATGTTATCTATGCAATGAATCGATTTTCGAGTAATTTTGAACACTTTGATTTTTGAGCATTTTTTTATCCTCTGGATCATGGAGACTCTATGATGATATTGCGAGCGACGGTTAAGAGAAGCCAAACCAAAAACAATCTCTTAAATGACATTCTCTATCGTATTCTATCTCTTGGTGCAAGTTTTGTAGACTTCAAGATCCACCATGTTAAGCGAGATTTAAATCCTTTAGCTAACCATTGGGAAAAGGTTAGAACTAGTTTGGATAAGGGTGCTATGAATATTAATGGAGATAGAAGGATTAGGCACATCCCCTAGCTCCCCCCCGCTTGTTGTGTGATCAAACAATTGATATGATGAGTGTTCTTAGCCATTGCAACCCCCCTCTTTCATATTCGAGGTTAAATGTAATATGTGGGAGCATTCAATTTGGCATGCGTCTCTCTGGTTTTTAAAGTGGTTCGATGTCTTGGTACACAGGCTCATTGTTAGTATACAGGAGGGTTTCTCTCTCTGATTTTGAGCAAGGCTCCAGACTTCGGTGCTAGGTTTTGTTGGGCGTCCCTTTCGGGGATCATGTACATTCAAGCTTGTTGGTTTTGGTCGGGGCTGCCAAGGAAGGTGCCTCTTCACGATTGCTATTGTTGGATAGTCTTTCCAGGTTTCTTCTATTCTCTTGTTTTTGGTTCTTTGGACCTAGCTTTGGTTATCTGTTGTTGCGTTTGATTCCCTTTGAACTTGCTAGTTATTAGTCATTGCATTTAGTTGTTATATGTGGTTATGGGGTTGCCATCCCTGGATGTTGGAGGAATATTAGTCCCTAGTTGTAGTGGGCATCGATAGAACCATCTTTGAGTGAGTTTAAAAAGGTTCTTCGGTGCCACGAAGAAGTTGCCCAGACGGATAGTGTTGATTTGCAATAGCTCTCGAAAAAATTGGGGGAATTTGGGGCAACCTTGGCCACCTTGTCTCAGAAGATGGACATCAAATTCAGGGAATTTGAGGTAGTCGTGGACACTATGAATCGAAGGTTGGATGATATGGGAATGGATATTTAGCTATTAAAGAGCCAAATTTATCCTCAACACTAGGCCTCTACTTCTATCAACCTTGGGATAATTTCCCCTCGAGAAGAAGGCACTTGTAATGGCATTGGGAATGACGACCGTGGACCTTCCCCCATGGACATGAAAAAAAGAGCCTCAACATTAGTCCAGGGCCCCAAACTGTCAATATTCTGCCACTTCTATCCAGTTATATGTAATACAAAGTTTTGTGGTGTCTAGTGTAGATTTTAACCTTTTACAATATTTTACAACAAACGGATTTTCAATAAAGAATAGAAAATATACAATGGAAAATACACATATTACATAGAGATTTTTCCCCTGGAAACCCAAACCGGAAAAACCAACATATTCTGTATTCATTCACATTCACACGTTGTTTACAATATAATATACATATTGGATCTAGCGGCATCGAAAACCCTAATCCAATGACATGGATTAGTCAACAACCCTAATTCCTTAACCGAAAATAGAAAACCATCGACGAAAAACCATGTGTCGAAAAACTGCCCATAAATGGACACAAAAATCGAGGAACACAAATTGACACTAATTCTAGCTGTGCAAAGAATATAACACATATCCAACATTCTCCCACTTGTTATTTTCTTTGCACACATGAGGTTACAGGGTTAAATAGTCAACAATCCACGACAACAATTCCCATAGATCCTCTACACCAAGAGAACTTCTCAGTGCTCACAAATTTTGTTAATGAATCTGCAACATTCTTCAAAGTGTCCACCTTCATCAACAACACCTTCTTTTCTTCAACCATGTCTCTCACAAAGTGATATTGGACATCAATATGATTTGTCTTTGAATAATAAGCCCTGTTCTATGCCAAAAAAATTGCAGTCTGACTATCACAATCTATCCTTACAACTTGTTGTACCAACCCAATACATGAACACAATCTTTATAACCATACTGTTTCCTTGCTTGCATGAGTGGCTACCATGTATTCAACTTTTGTAGTTGAAAGTGCCACTACAAATTGTCTTTTGCTCATCCAGCTGATTGCTCCTCCAAACAGGTTAAACACATACCGACTTGTAGATCTCCTACGATCCAGATCTTCAACCCAATCTACATCCACAAAGACATGTATGTCCAACACTCTAGCCAATCTAAGTCTTCCTTGGTGGCACAAACCATAGCTAGCAGTTCCACGCAAATACTTGAAAACCCTCTTTACTATTGTCTAATGCTCCTTCCCTAGTTTTGACATATACCTTCTCAAAACTCCCACTGCATGCGCAATGTCCAGTCCAGTACAAACCATTTCATACATCAAACTTCCAACCACACTCAGATATGGAACACGAGACATGTCACCCTCCTCTTCATGTGTATTGGGACACTGATCCGCAAATAACTTTACACTTATAGGAATTGGGACCCTGATCGGTTTACATTCCTGCATATTAAACCTCTGCAATATTGTCTCAACATGTTTTCTCTGATTTAACTAGAGTTTCCTGTTTTTCCGATATATTTTAATTTCCATGCCCAAAATGAAATTTGCAACACCAATATCCTTCATGTTAGATTTAGAAGACAACCGAGTTTTTACATCCTGGATAATCTCCTTGTTGTTCCCTATCAACAACATGTCATCCACATATAAGACAAAATAAATCAAATGATAAAAAATTAATTTAAAATACACACAATGATCCTCTTTGCTTCTTGTGAAGCCAAGTCTCAGCATATAAGTATCAATTTTTTGATACCACACCCTTGGTGATTGTTTTAAACCATACATGGACTTTTTCATCTTGCATACCAACTCCTTCTTTCGCTTCACAACAAAGCCTTGTGGTTGCTTCATATAGATTTTTTCTTCCATATCCCCATGTAGGAATGTTGTTTTCACATCAGTTTGTTCTACTTCAAAATCAAATGCAACAACAATAGATAACATAAATCTAATAAAAGTTAACTTGGAAACATGAGAAAAAATCTCACCAAAATCAATTCCCTCAACCTGGGAATAACCCTTTGCTACTAACTAAGCTTTGTATTTCTCCACTTTTCCTTTTGCATTCAGGTTTGTTTTAAACACCCATTTGCTGCCAAATGGATTTATTCCAATCGACAACTCCACTAGATAGCAAGTCTCATTCTTATCCAAGGTTTCCATTTCTTCAACCATGTCCTTTTTCCAGAGTTTTCCATCCTTTGAATCCACTGCCTCCCTAACAGTTCTAGGATCATCATCGGTAATAGACAAAGAAAAACTTGGATGAAAATAAGGTGGATTATACCTTTCTGGTAGCCTTTTTTTATTCATTGATCTCCTCAATACTGGAGTATGAGGATCTTCTTCTTTTGATTCCTGTTCTTCTGTAGAGTCTGATTCATCATCCTTTGTCTCAAAATCTATTTTATCTGGTTCTTGCTTACTGGGTAGGACTTCCTGTTTGAAAACATCCTTCATTTATCTAAATACCACATCTTGGCTATACACAACCTTCTTAGTTTTTGGGTTATAAAGCTTACAATCTTTGAGACCATATTTATACCCAATAAATATAAACTTTTCCGCCTTCTTATCTAGCTTACTCTTGTTTTCCTTTCGACCATGAACATAGGCCTCACAGCCAAATACCTTGAGATGTGTGAGATAGGGTTTCTTACAAGTCCATACCTCATGTGGAGTCTTGTCATCCAATGTTGATGAGGGTGATCGATTGACTAGGTAACATGCAATACCCACTGCCTCTGCTAGAATTCTTGCCCTAACCCAAAATCACTGAGCATGCACCTTGCTTTTTCCATCAACGTCCTATTCATCCTTTCTGCAACTCCATTCTCCTGAGGTGTATATGGATTAGTCTTCTAACTTGATATACAAAAATTCTTACATAATTCTTCAAATTCGTTCCCGCAGAACTCTCCACCATTATCTGTTCTCAACACCTTAATTCTTTTCTCTGTTTGATTCTCAACAAGATCCCTAAAATATTTAAACCTATCAAAGACTTTAGATTTCTTCCCGAAAAAATATATCCTAGTATCCCTCGAGAAGTCATCTATAAATGAGACATAGTACACAGATTTTCCCAAAGATGGAACTAACACAGGTCCAAACACATCATTGTGCAATAGCTGTAAAATTCCTTCTGCCCTCATTGCACAGAAGGGAGTCTTACTCGATTTTGCTTCCCATATACACAATGGTCATAGAAATCAAAATACAGAGAGCAGTTAGACATACCTTCAACCATACCTTTACCATGTAGTAGTCGAAGAACCTTCTCTCCAATATGCCCCAATATCTGATGCCACAACATAACCTTTTCTCCAGAGACTGTAGGAGTTTTTACTTCTTCTGCTCCAATATCAGGAACAATGGAACTATTACACCCATCACTAATAGTGCTTTCTTACATCTTATACAGAGTTCCAATCTGAACTCCCTTTAACAACACCATATCTCCTCGAACCATCCTCAATGTTTCTTTTTCAAATACTGTTTTTACCCTTGCATCATACATTTTTCTTACAAAAAACAAATTTCTGGCCAATCCTGGGATGCACATAACACCAAGATGTGTTTTAATCCTTCCATCTATGAGCCTCAACTTGACTTTTTCTCATCCTATGATTCTGGTTTTCGAGTCATCACCTAGGAAAAAATTACCTCCATCATACCTTTCATATTCACAGAACCACTCTCCGTGGGGAGTGATATGAAAGGATGCACCCGAGTCAACCAACCATGCCTCATGATCTGCATGTGTTCTTGAAGAAGCCAAGTATGCATCCCCTCCTTCTTCCTTGGATGTATTTTCTTCTATAATGGGATTGTTGAGTATGTGTTATATTCTTTATAAGGCTAGTATTAGTGTCTACTATGTTGCGCCGGGTGCACAGGGGGGCAACACCTCCGAGAATTTTTTTCCTCCGGAAACATGTCGCATTTTTTGCCTCATTTTTTGTGTCACCTCGATTTTCATGTCCATTGTTGGGCGATTTTTCGGCACATGGTTTTTGTTGATGGTTTTCTATTTTCGGTTAATGAATTAGGGTTGTTTACTAATCCAGGTCATTGGGTTAGGGTTTTGGATGCCGCTGGATCCTATATGTATATTGTATTGTAAATAATGTATCACTATGAATGAATGTAGAATATACTGGTTTTCTCGGTTTGGGTTTTTAGGTGAAAACTCTCAGTGTAATGTGTGTATTTTCCATTGTATCTTTTCTGTTCTTTTATTGAAAATCTATTTGCAGTTAAATATTGTACAAGGTTAAAATCTACAGGGAGCACATTCAAATCCCCTCACTTTCTCAATTCTTTTGGATCTACATTGCTTCTTGAAGTGGCTTTGTTTTCCACATCTCCGACATACCTTTACAAACTTTCTGAAAGATTTAGATCTACCCTTAGACTTAGATCTCCCACTTGAGGACTTAGATCTATTTCTATCTTAGGAACGTCCTCTTGCAAATGATGCATCTATGCTCTATCCTTCCATGTTCTTACATCTCATCTCCTTTGATAACAAGAATGAGACAACATAATCAAAACTCAAGGTAGTTGTATTACTGCCTATGGCCACAACCATACTATTCCACGAGTCTGGTAAAGAGCACAATAAACTGATACACTTATCTTCATCTGAAATTTTAATCTCAATAGATAACAATTGACTTACCATAGTTTTGAAAGCGTTTAGATTCTCTGACACCGAGTCTCCATCTCTTATCCTTAGGTTATACAACTTTTTCCGCAGAAACAGTTTATTTACCAGGGACTTAGACTGACACAAGTTCCCCAACTTATCGCATAAGTCCTTGGATGTAGCTTCCCCTGACACATTTAGTAATACTGAATCTGAGAGACACAATTGGATTGTGCTCTTTTCCTTGCGATCCAAATTTTTCTAGTCATCTGCCGAAGTTCCTGTAGGTGCAGTACCTGGATCCACTACAACCCACTGATCTCTGTCTACCAATAGATCTTCCATCTTGAGCTTCCATAGCTCAAAACTTTACCCATTAAATTTATTGATATTTATTTTCGAACTGCTGGCCATTTTTCTTCACCTGAAGAATCAATACCACATATTTCCCACTATAACAAGGCTTATCACAGTCTTGAGCCAAATCCCTAACCACAAAGGCGTCCCCCTGAAGCCAATAATTGTTCTGATACCAAATGTAGATTTTAACATTTTACAATATTTTACTGCAAACAAATTTTCAATAAAAGAATAGAAAAGATACAATAAAAAATACACACATTACACATATATTTTTCCCATGGAAACCTGAATTGGGAAAACCAACATATTCTATATTCATTCACATTCACACATTGTTTACAATACAATATACATATAGGAGCCAACGACATCCAAAAACCTAATCTAATGACCTAGATTAATAAACAACCCTAATTCCTTAACCGGACATAGAAAACCATCGGCGAAAAACCATGTGCCGAAAAACCGCCCATAAATGGACATGAAAACCGAGGACCATTCAAAAATGGACATGAAAACCGAGGAGAAAAAATTGACACTAATTCTAGTCGTGCAAAGAATATAACTCATATCCACCATTCTCCCACTTGTTGTTTTCTTTGCATACGAGGGGTTACAGGGTTACATAGTCAACCATCCAGAAAAAATGCGCATAGATCCTCTACACCAAGAGAACTTCTCAGTGCTCACAGATTTTGTTAATGAATCTGCAACATTCTTCAAAGTGTCCACCTTCATCAATGGCACCTTATTTTCTTCAACCATGTCTCTCACAAAGTGATATTGAACATCAATATGATTTGTATTTGAATGATAAGTTGTGTTCTTTGCCAGACAAATTACACTCTGACTGTCACAATCTATCCTTACAACTTGATGTACCAACCCAATACCTGGACACAATCTTTGTAACCATACTGCTTGTTGGCCCTTGACCAAGTTTTGAAGAGTACTTGGTCATATTTGACCACTTTTGGGACTGCGACAGCTTGCCAAGGAAGGAGTGCAACACGAAGCAGAAAATAAGGAAGCAAGACCTATTTTGGGGTCCATTTTAGGGTTTTGGGTTGATGTAACGGGAAAGGGATGTCGGCTCATGGGTTTACCCACGTTTAGGCCCATTTTGTAATCTATAAATAGGTAATGTAGATAGTAAGATAGGAGAAGATAGTAATGTAGTACATCTATGTGATGTATGAATGAAAGCTTAGTGCTAGTAACTGGATCTGTGTGATTGGATGTATCTTAGAGTGCTCTGTGCATGAGATCGGAGAGATAAGTGCAAGTTGTTATGGTTTGATACTGAAGAGCAATGAAGAAGGATCTAGCAAGCTGCGCAGATCTTCTGTCTTGTGCAAAGTAAGGGTCATTGAAGCTCTGTGTTGTAATTGCTTGACCAAAATAATATAAAGAAGACTTTGTGGATGTAGCCCCAGGTTGGGGGTGAACCATGGTAACTGTGTGTATAGTGCTTTGTGCTTTGCTCTTATGTATTTATCTCTTTCTTGGCAAAGTGCTTCATGTGATTAAGTATATCTAGTTATGCTCTGTGTTGTTGATGAATGAATGAACATTAGATCTAATATATGAGATGCTTAGTGCTTGATCTGTTGAATCTAACCTATATTTCTGTGGATAAGTCTGTGGATAAGTACTTAATCATTCTTTGTATAAGTATTCACTGCGATTCTCTGTGCCTTTTGCAAAGTGTATTAATGAATGTATGTTAAGGAATAACTGATGCTAAGTGCATTGTAAGAAAGATAATCACAAATCTGTGTCCCAGCTAAGGTTGTAGACACCTGAGTCTTGCAACCACCCCTGCCTCTACCTCAGGTGAGACTTCATCTACTTCGCAGGTGTTTCCGAAAGGGCCGGTAGTTAGGGCTTTGTTGGTGTGCTCTTGAGCGTTGAACCCCGGGTCTGCCCCTGTGCCAACACTGTTTCCTTGCTTGCATGAGTGGCTGCCATGTATTCAACTTCTGTAGTTGAAAGTGCCACTACAAACTGTCTTTTGCTCATCCAACTGATTTCTCCTCCAAACAGGTTAAACACATACCCGCTTGTAGATATTCTACGATCCAGATCTCTAGCCCAGTCTACATCCAGAAAGACATGTATATCCAAAACTCTAGCCAATCATGGTATTCCTTGGTGGCACAAACCATAGATAGAAGTTCCATGCAAATACCTGAAAACCCTCTTTACTGTTGTCTAATGCTCCTTCCACGGTTTTGACATAGACCTGCTCAAAACTCCCACTACATGTGCAATGTCCGGTCTAGTACAAAATATTTCATACATCAAACTACCAACCACACTCGGATATGGAACACAAGACATGTACTCCTCCTCTTCACGTGTCTTGGGACACTGATCCGCAGATAACTTTACACCTATAGGAATATGGACCCTGATCGGTTTACATTCCTGCATATTAAACCTCTGCAATATTGTCTCGACATATTTTCTCTGATTTAACCAAAGTTTCCTGGTTTTCTGATCTCTTTTAATTTCCATGTCCAAAATGAAATTTGCAGCACCAAGATCCTTCATGTCAGATTTAGAAGACAACAAATTTTTCACATCCTGGATAATCTCCCCGTTGTTCCCTATCGGCAACATGTCATCCACATACAAGACAAAATAAATCAAATGATCACAAATTAATTTAAAATACACACATTGATCCTCTTTGCTTCTTGTGAAGCCAAGTACCAACATATAAGTATGAAATTTTTTATACCACATCCTTGGTGATTGTTTTAAACCATACATGGACTTTTTCAGGCTGCATGCCAGCTCCAAACTTTCTTTTTCTCATCCAACTAATTGCTCCTATAAACTGGTTGAACACATACCCTTGTTGGAAGATTGGTTGTTGTCATTGATGTCAATCCTAGGCATTGGCTTTTGGACCCCATAGTTGATCGAAGTAGATAGACATGAAGGAAATTACACATGCAAATACAACACCCAGGGATGGATAGCATAAGTCATGCCGCTTCCAGTGGTATGTGGCACGTCACGTGGATCCTCACGATTGAGGAGAAATGAATTTTTGAAGATGACAATGTGAATTGAAGTAGAAACTACATGTCGGCCCTAATGTTAAAGGGTATAAATACATCTCATAAAGGGTATAAATACATCTCATTATATATTCATTCTTTAACACACACAAGGTTATTAATGAACAAGGAGATATAAGTCGAATTTATGAGGAAATATGACGTAAAGAGGGCCGGATTGCAAGGGAGGATGAAGTCTTTTGGTGATGTGTTCTAAGGTATGTTATTTACAGGTTATCTTAGCATTTTCGCTATAACTTTGTTTCTAGAACGTTTCAGATGGTGAAATTTAGAGGCTATTGATAAGACATATCTAGGTACCCATGGTAAAAATTTCAGCTCTTTATTCGCTAAATTTTTGGAGATACGCTATGTGGAAGATAGGGTTTTTGACTAGTCATGAAGCTAGTCATAAACATGTTTTCTGGGTAAAATAGTCATAACTTCTTCATATAGAATCCCAATTAAGTGAGAGCAATTGCACTGGAAAGAGTATGGGTTGTAGTTTCCTGTGTACGAATTTCATAATCCAATGTTAAATATTGATTGTGGGGAATTCTGTACAAGTTCGCTCTCTTGAATAAACGAGAATTGAATAAGGTCTACCATTTTCTCTATAAATCCTTTTCTAGGAGGATTCAAGGATTGAAACTTGGAGGAGTTTCAGAGAATACATTGAGTAATATTATCTACAGGATCAAATTATTCCAAGAAGTGGATAATTGCAGAAGTTGAAGAAGTCTCAGGAAGCATTATTAGGTTCTATGTGAAGGTTGGTTGTGTTAATTATTTGGGCTGGTTGACATTGATGTCAACCCTTGAAGAAAGTTCGGTAGCAAATTGCGGTAGCACAAAGGTTTGGGTAATGGACCCAACTTTGTTTGATGGATAAATTGTATGAGTTTTGATATATTTTCAAGTAATACTATTCCAGATGGATAGTACATGTCATGCCATTTCCGGTGGTATGTGGAACGTCACATAACTCCTCACGGTTAGAGAGTTATGGCCATGTGAAGTTGGAGAAAGGTTTGGGTAAGGGACCCAAGTTTGTTTGATGGATAATGGTATGATTTTTGATATATTTGCAAGTAATAATATTCTATATGGATAGTACATGTCATTCCATTTCTAGTGGTATGTGGAATGTCACATAACTCCTCACGGTTAGAGAGTTATGGCCATGTGAAGTTGACGAACCCTCTCGAGTCATCTAGAAGCCCCAAAAGGTCAAAGTAGTCAAAGTGGTTTAAGATATTTTAGAAGGTAAATAATAAAGTGAAGTGATGAGTGTACTATAATTCAAAGTGAATACAAAATAAATTATTTAATTAATAAAGTTAATGGAGAAATTACTAAGTTGACAACTGGTTAGAAGTGGGTTAACCCTAAAATAAGGAAAGTGGGTTAAGATGGTTAAAATGTAACCCCTTGAGGAAGCTACATGAAAGTATAAATAAGAGGAAAGGCTCTCTGATTTTAATTACAGTTGAGCATATTGAGTATCTACATGTGACTAAGGTAACCAAAGGATATCTAAGCCGAATTTCAGAGGGAAAGTGAAGAAAAGAAGGCCAAAATTCAAGGGAGGATAAATTCTTTTGATGATGCTTTCTAAGGTATGTTATTTACAGGTCATCTCACCATTTTCACAATAATTTTTTTTTTCTAGAATGATTCAGACCGTGAAATTGGGAGGCCATTGAGGAAACATATCCGAGTAGTTTTGATACAAATTTCAGCTTGTGGGTCATTGTATTTTTGGAGTTACACACTGTCGAAAATAGGGTTTGTGGTTAGTCTTGAAACTAGTCTAAAACATGTGTTTCGGGTAAAAACATTATAACTTCTTCATAATAGATCTAAATTCAGTAATACTATATGTATTGGTTAGAGTACAGTCTGTAGTATTCAGTGTAAAAATTTTCAGATCCATACAACAAATATTCCGTGCGGTGCATGCTCTACAAGTTCGCTCTCTAGAATAAGCCAAAATTCAACAAGGTATGCCATTTTTGCTATAACTCCTTTTCTGAGAGGTTCCAAGTAGTGACACCTAGAGGAATTGCATAGAACACACTAAAGAACATTGTGTACTATTTTCAGATATTTATTCATTACAAGTACATAGTTATGATTATTTCAAGTTAGGGTTGTTGACTAATCCAAAACTAGTCATGCGAGACTAAAGTAAAGTTTGATGAAAATGCTAGTCTCTTGTTGTTAAAGTTAAGAAATGTTTGAAGGTATGTGATCATATACACCAGGTCTATTACAGAGTTACAAATCATTTTTGGATGATGAAATTGATGAGGGCTTTTGGTTGAGGTACATGTTAGGTACATGGTTGAGACAAGTAGTTGATGAGTTGGCACATACATGAGGTGTATGGTTGAAGATGCTGGTACATCTTGATGAGTCATAGTTGATGTGTAGTTGATGCATGATTGGTACATACTTGGTACATGGTTGGAGGTACTTGTTAGTAGTATTGTTGACACATGGTTTATGGATGATGTAGCATACTTGTATTGGTATTTTATTAGAAACACATATTGATCTTGGTGATGATTATGAGTTGTGATATGCTTGGTTGGTTCACATCTTGGTGATATTGTGCATATGGTTGAGAGTTATCTTGGTGATTGATCTTGGTGAGTAGATATGATTTGGTTGATAAGATTGATTGGAAAGGTTATTGTGACAAGTTATTTGTATAGGTTTGGTGCATGGTTGATGCACTTGTTTATGGTACAAGTTGATGTATGGTACATGTTGGAACAAGTTATTGGTACAGGTCGATTACAGGTTGATTGGTACAGGTTTACAATAGTATATCTCACAATGATAGTGTGACAGTGGTTCCATCATTCTACGTCAGGGCGGTTGGACGGGGCAAGGACAAGTGGTTGTAGTCGGAGAACATAAGGGGTTGTATCCTCCTTCTGGTTGTAGCCATAGAATTAGGGAGTTGGATCTTCCCTCGGGTTGTAGCCTGAGAAACTAGGGGGTTGGAGCCTCCTTCCAGATGCAGCTGGAAAACAAAGGAAGTTGGTGCTTCCAATGAATGTAATTCTTAAAGACATATAAAAAAAAGCATTCAATGGTTTTCTCCCGCTTTGGGTTTCCACGTAAAACACTGGTGTATTTTGTATGTGTGTGATTTCTCATTTGTTCATTGTTTATTTACTCTACAACTATTGGATGATAATGCTACATTGGTATAACACTTGCATTTTACGGTGAAAAAGGATTAAATTTCTCTATTACTGATTCACCCCCCCTCTCAGTAATCCAATAGGTTGATGGTGATAATTTAATGTAAAGTATTATTATCTCTAATATATTCTTGGGTGGAAGGAAGGGGCAAGGATGGAGAGGTCAACCCTCTCTCGATATTGGAGGATTATATCTTCTTTTGGAGGTTTATCCCTCCCTTTATATTTGGAAGCTGTATCTACCTTTGGAATTCATTACTTCCTTTGAACAATAATACATGATTACTTCTTATATACTGTGCATGGTGTATTGGTGTATCTGTTATACTATTCTTCATTGTTCATTAGATAGTCTTCATTGTTCATTGGATATAAATTGAATACATGGCCTGATTGAAGTACAAGTTCAAAAATACCAATTTCTCTAAATACTAATTCACCCCCTCTCAGTATTTCCAACAATTGGGATCAGAGCGAGGTTGCCTTCAAAATAGTTTAACCACTGGAAGGAAAATCCTGAGTAGAGATGGATGACCATGATCACATTCCAAATGGGATTCAATGATTTGATGGAAGTAATTATGCATATTGGAGTGATAGAGTGAAAACTTACCTAACATCTTTGGGAGTAGACATTTGGTACTCAGTTGTAAATGACTATGTAATCCCAAATAATTCTCCAACTGATCCAAATGAGAAGAAGCTTATGAATTGTAATTCAAAAGACAGACATGTGATTCTAGGAGCATTGGAACCAACCATTTCTAGCAAAGTGATGGGCTGCAACACTGCTAAAGAGGTATGGGACAAACTCAAGAGTACCTATGAAGGTGATCCAAAATTTAAGCAGGTCAAGCTCAACGACATAGAGCATAATTTGAAAATTTGAAGATGGATGAAAATGAAGATATTGCAACCTATTTTCTTAGAGTTGATGAAGTTGTAAATTCTATCGTAGGATAAGGTGAAGATCTCAATGACTCCTTGGTTGTACAAAAAGTGTTGAGATCACTTCTCTTGAAGTATGATGCTAAGGTCTCTGCCATTGAAGAAACTAGGGACTTGACCAAAATGACAATGGATGAATTACATGGGTCTCTTATAGCATATGAAATGAGAACAGGTACAAAAAGTGACCAGCCAAACAATGAAGCAACCTTTAAAGCCATAAATAAGACAAAATACAAGGATAATGACCTTGATGAAGAAATAACAAATTTCGTAAGAAGGCTCCAGAAGGGAACTGGCAGATACAAAGGTAAGTCTCCTCTCAAATGCTTTAACTGTGGTAGAATATGACATATTGCTGAAAAATGCTACTATAAAAACATAAGTCTCAACAATAAAAAGGGCTTCTACTCCAAGGATGATGACATCTCCTTAGATGAGAGTGATGAAGAAGATAATGATGGAGAAGAAGTGCTCTTCATAACCCAAGAAACCCAGGATGATGATCATAAGAGTTCTAAAGAAGAAGAAATAATTTCCGAAGAAGATTCAGAAGAAGAAACCAACCTTGATTCCTTTTGGGGATACAAGGACAATGTAGAGAGTGAACACGAAGATGAGAATCTTGAAAAGTTGAGGCATGTTGAAACTGAAAATAGCAAGCTTAGAAACACAAACATAATACTAAAAGGTGAATTGAGTAGTTGTGAAGAAGATAATTACATGCTTGAAAAGACCATTGATAGCTTGAAGGAACAATTAGAAGATTATGAGAAATTGAAAGCATAATTGGATCACACAAAAGGGGAGCTACTATTGATAATAGAAAAGTTGAAGAAGTTAAAAAAAAACACTGAAAAATTAGATGAGATCCTTAGCAGTCAAATATCTCGTAACGACAAGATAGGACTAGGATACAATGACAGTTTGAAGACAACAAAACAAGAGAAGGAAGATGAAAATGATGAAACCAACACTCCAGAGCAAGTTGAACAACAAGATAGAAGAATAGAATTCAGAAGGAATGAGACATCAAGAAGATCCTCTCCCATTAGGTATGAAATCAATCAATATGAAGGAAACTACAAAAGAATAGATCGTGAACCCAGATGGACCACACCACAAAGAACATCACTTACTTCTAGGTATCAAAATTTATTTTTTGGACATTGTTATACTTGTGGAAATTTTGGACACAAGGCAATCAATTGTAGAATCAATGAAAGGATTAACTACGCAATCTACATGAATGGTTCAAATAGTAGATATGGAAATGTTCGTAGATCTGTCAACATAAATTATAATCCATTTGACCCATTAATGGATCAAAATATTGTATGCTACAAGTGAAATAATCTTGGTCACAAAGCACGGGATTGCAGAGAGATGAAGGAAGATAATCCTATGCCAAATGTCCCTATACCAACTACAACATGGAAAAGGAAAGAAATTCCACACAATGAAAACTGTTGAATCGCATTGGTCGCTAAAGAGTGCAAAGAAGAAGATGAATGGTTCATAGACAGTGGGTGCTCATCTCATATAACCGAAGATCAAAGCAAATTTGTCAGCTTGAAGAAAAAGGGTGGAAACATTGCATTTGGAGATGACTCATCTACCAAAATACTTGGAAAAGGAACTGTAAAGCTTGGAAGTGAAAATGTAAAAGCAAGAAAAGTCCTATTGGTTGAAGATCTGAAGCATAATCTCCTCAGTGTCAGCAAAATATGCGATCAAGGATACACTCTTATGTTTGACTCCCAAAAATGTAAAATCAAAGAAAAGAACTCAGGAATATTGGTTGCAACTGCAAAAAAAATACTGAACAACATATACATCCTAGACATGAAGAAGAAAGATAAGACATAAGCCACACAAAAGGATTCCAAGGAAGGAAAAGTCCCAAAGAAAAAAAATAAGTATGAAGTATTATTGAGTGCCATATGTTCAGGGGGAGAAACTCCAAAGAAAAAGGTCACCTTATGCTATTGAATTCAGGGGGAGCATCCCCACCCACTACCTCAGCCCATAATTCTTTCCCTAACCCGACACCATTGAGCATGCACCTTGCGTTTTCCATCAGCCTCTTGTTCATCCTTTCTGCAACTCCATTCTGCTGAGGTGTATATGGAGTAATCTTCTTCCTTTCTATATCACACTTCTTTCAAAATTATTCAGATTGATTTCCTCAGAACTCTCCACCATTATATGTCCTCAACACCTTAATTCTTTTCTCTGTTTGATTCTAAAAAAATGCCTTAAATTATTTAACCCTGTCAAATACTTCATATTGTTTCCTGAGGAAATATATCTGTTGGTTAACTTCTTTTTGGGTTGACCCAGGTTCTGATATCAAACATGTTTTCAACAAAAATCTCAAAACTATCGGCCCTCCTGGAAAATCAGAAGGCAATGCTGGGCACAAGATGCACGGTGCAGTCTGACGCAATATAGCTTTTATGGGGGACTGCAATACTTAGTTGTTTGCAGTCTAGGAATGAGTGGGGATTGTGGTTGGCTTCTTTCTTCCTTATAGATTATCCTTGTTAATCATTCATCTACTCCTATGATTCATTCATCTTTAAACCTATGCATGCATGCTGATATAGCTACCTTAACCATTCATTCTTAAGCTAATGATCGTCAAAAAAGTAAAGCATTCATTGACAATCACATAGAACAAAAGATTTACTGTGGTTCACCCCCTCTAGGGGATACATCCACAAAGATCTAGCTTCTCCTCTAATTTATTTTTTTTGCTGCAAAATCTTGCGCTACACGCATTACATCTTCAATAATACAATCAAAATGAGGGAAAGTACCCTCTGTGAGGGTGACTAGATCACAACAGGCTCCTCAACCTGAGACGTAACCCTAAAAAACCTATCTTATTCCACTCTACCATAAAAATTATTACAATCAATAGCTTCCTAAAACAACTTACTCTCGATGACTAGCTGACCACCCCCAAACCTAGATCTCCTAGGTCCTTATTTATACCACTTTATAGTCTTATAGCCGTTACAATCCTTGTCAAAAAACCTAACCCTATCATAGTTAGGCCTGTTTGCATATCCACCATGTTGATTTTCCTCTTGCATGCTACTTTTCCTTCTTTTTTTGCATGCTGCTTTCTTGCCACATGTTGCGCATGCTCCAAAAATGGGTCTTTCTCTCAAAAAATGGTCCTATTCCTAAAACAAATCTTTCTCCCAAAGATAGGCCTGCACCCAAAATAAACTTTCTTCCCAAAACAGGCATGCGCTCGACAAGCCACCAACACTGACATGTGGCTCATCCCGAGCAACTCGAGTGGTGCACGCTCCCTATACAACCTTTTCCAAGCCGTGAAACTTTCCTTCTAATTCTTCCCATTTGGATTTCATTTGTGCAACTTTCTCTGTGAGCTCTTCTACCCTTTGTGCTTTGATATGTTCCTATAGAGACTCTACTCTCTCGGCATTATACTGAGGCATCCTTGTCTTCTCCTCCTCCAATTCAACAATTATTTTTGTTGCATTCTCCTGGAGAGGTTCTAATTCAGATTGTCGTGCTTGCTTATTGTTCTACATAGTCTTCAATTCTGTCTGCAAGGTCTTCATCTCCTGCGTGCCTTTCAATTGTTCTATAATGGTCATGGCCTTTTGTCGTTGTTTCAGCTCCTGCATTGCAACATTTATTTTCTCCTCTTGCTGGTCTAACTGTTGGACCCTCTTGTCTTCCTCCAACGTCGTCCATAGTTGCGCGGTCCTGTCAAAGAGTTATGTGACCTTTTTGGTTTCTCTTTCAATCATTTCTATTTGCAGTGATGCATGTTGTTCCCTTTCAACCGTAACTTCAGGAGGAGTTATTGGTGTTAATTTTTCCTTGAGTTCCTTGATCTCCTTCTTGTACCCTTTGAGCGTCTGCACGATGATTTGAATATGTTCTTCAACATTGCTTACAACTGCCTGCACAATGTCCAAAATATTTGTGAAGACTTCCTTCAACTTCTGCTCGAGGTTATCTGTGTGTTTCTTCTCCTCCTGTGTCTCCAACTGGACTTTCTCTACCATAATTTCTAGTGCATCCTTGCCATCTCTGGTGATTGACAATTCTGCCATATCTTCTTTGGCTCATGATTGCACTTCCTGTGTAACACTGACTTGTAGCTTGTACAGTGCCTTTGTTGGTATTTTAGCCAAGACCAACTCTACATGTGTCGGGTATTTAAGTGGCGTCTGCACCATGGCCTCCTCTAACTGCATCATATGTGTTGTTATATGGAAGCTAGGACTTTCTTGCGCTATGATTTGGGTTGTTTATTCCTCGTTCAACGTGGTTCTGGCCCCTGCTTCTTTCGATCGCGAGATCGATTGTTCTCCCCTCTCTTATGATGGTGTTGCTTATATCCGTTCCAGGACTTGCTTAACATCGTCCAACTCCTTCATTATCCTTTTTCTTTGGTTCTTGGCCTCCTCATACTCTTCTGTTGCATGGTCCTGAACCCTCTGTACAACTAAATCAATATCATCCTCGGTGATTATGTATTCCAGGATGTCTTTGTGGGCCTTGTCTTTCTTGCGCGACCCACCTATATGTGTAATCGGACGTTTGGGTGGCCCTGCATCTTGTGAATTTGTTGTCGTCGGGGTTGCCTATGTCGTTGTGTCCCCCCTTCCATGTTCCTCCTACATGGAAAAATTGTCCTTCTTTCCTATCTGCCCATCCTTCTTTGGGGCGCTACCCTTCTTCTATTGTACTATCTTTGGGCCAGGCTTCATCTGTTGCATTGGTTTCTTGGTCGTGACGCTTCCTCCTGCAGATGTCTTATATGACCCTGCTTCAACTTCTTTCCCTTTGGGCATGTCCTTGGTGATGACTAGGATCTTCCAGTCATCCTGCAAGTCTTTTATTGCCCATTCAACTTCCTCTGTGTTGATACAGAATCAAAGTTGTAGCCATTCTTTGTCTAGATCCCTGCGCGTCTGGATCCACATATTGTGCTGCGTAGCCTTAAAGTTGGCTATCCCTTGGTACTGCGCGACCGCCTCAGGATCTACTCTCCAGGTATTGGCTATATTCTCTTGCATACCGCTGAGATACCGAGAAAAAGTGCTGGCATTACCACTTCTCCAATTTGAATCAGAAGTGCTCCCCAACGATGTGTACCATGTTGCGTGACATCTCCTACTCTATCACATAAATATGAGTAGGCATGATCTTCCCATCCGATTAACGTTGTTAGTATGATGAGCCATGAATAGTGGAACTCGGTTCCCAAGTCCCGCATATCCTTGCAGTCGTCTAGGAACAGATTCAATAAGTATGGGGCCCAACTGAGCATGGTGTCGTTTGCACACTACGCTGTTGCTGCGACAACTCCTGCAGGGACCTCCTTCCTGCGAAATTATCGAAGGAGTTTGCACGACATCAATTTTGTTTCCATACTGGTGGCTACATCACTGATCCGTTTTATGATAATGCCGCATGAGCCCCTTTCTACCCCATAGGTTTTCTTCATTTCTTCCACGAGTGCCTTTTCCTTGGTTTTATCATCCATGTACTGCACAAGCTTCTTGCCATTTGATGGCAGTCCTGTGATGAACGAAATTAGTTCGACATCAATGGACACTTGTTCGTCCAGCCACAAAAATCCTCCATGGAGGACTGCCAGTAACTGCTTGACTCAGTTTTTCGTGTCTTTCCCCATTCTGAAGTGAAGAATCTCCAGCAAATTAATAATCCTTGTATTTTCCAAGCCTGCCACCCACTACTTTGGCTGCAACATAGGATCTCCTAACGACCCTGTGCCCAAGATTTCCATATACACATGTTGTGAAAATTCTGGGAACTTGCTAGTGTTAGACACATCATGGTCTGCGTACCGTAACATTTAGACACAACCTAGGAAACTTGGTGTGGCTTGCACCCCATCTGGAATGCACGACAAAACTATCGATGCGTTGGGCTGCTTGCGCGGGCACCGCGCGATGGGTTGTTTCCCCTTTCTTTGTGTTGGTGCGCTAGATGTCTCAACCTCTCGTTCACTTTCTTCGCAGCTCAACTATGGTTTTTCCGTGATGTATTTGAGCTGCATTTCCTCATGTTGCGTGTACCCTACCATAGGTTTTTACCTTGTCCTGTTAGATTTTGTCCTTTCAATGTCAACGCCATTTGTTTTGTGGGATGCTTCGACCTTAGGAGGTTGTTGTGGGTTTCTTGTTGCCAATGGGTCGTGGCTGCGTGCAATGCCCTGTGAGTTGATGTCCATCCCAACCATCGTTAGGACCTACCCCTCTTCCTCTACCAGTGTGGTTCTCACTAGTTCGGTCTGTGGCAAAGGAATTGCATTGACATCGACGATTCCCTCTATCTGTGTAAAATCTTGTTCTGCCTCTGCGGTTTCCTGTAGTGACCTGTGGCTACTACGTGTTTTTCGTGTTGTTTAGCCAAGTGTGTCGACCTTTGGTGGTGCCATCCTGGGTAATTCTTCCTTCTCCAGTTGAACTTCGGCTGCTAAGATCTCTGAACTCTCTTATTTACCACCTGTCTTCATGCTCTTTAGATTCACGGATATGTAAATTCACAATGAGTATCGTTTGGCCTGCGTTTTAGTTATATACAGGGTGTCATAAATTCCCTAAATCTTCTTGGAGACGCTTCTTTGATGGTCATAAATGCGTTAAAGCTTCTCGAGCATGCTTCATTAAGTTTTATAAATGCTCAGTTAGGGCCTTTTTACCCCGATGAATGGTTTTTTCTTTTCCGACTATTGCCCGTTTTCTAGGCACTGTAAATTTTACGTGTGTCGTAAGTTTCTGCTGTGACTTTTCCCTTAGCACATTGTGTTTTCTTTCTGTCAGCCATATGTTGCGCGTAGTAAATTTTCTTTTTTTCGTGTTGATTCCAACGTCTATTGCGCACAATATTTCCCAGTGTTTTGTATTTTTCTTCTTTTTCTACTTTTGTCTTCCTTTCTCTTCTTTCTCTACTTTTTATTTCTTTTTATCAGTTTTATTTCCTAATATCTACTATAGTACACTATATACATGAGTTTCTTTTTGCGCTGTAAATTTTTAAGAGATAGTAGGTCGAATGTCCTTGTACAGTTTCAATCGACTATCATTGACCATTCCTTTTAGTTATGTTCCTCCCAATTCCTTTAGCTGCACATATCCTGCATCTGTAACAATCTTACTTCATATTTCCCTAGCCAATGCATTCTGAACTTACCATGGTGTTGCAAAAAATTGTTGTCATAGAGAAGAACTAGGTCTCCCTCCTTAAAGCTCTTCCTTTTAATGTGTCTGTTGTGTTAGGCTTTGTCCCTTTCTTTCTGTACTTCCTGGTGAAATTCTTCCAGAATCATGTCCTCTTCCATTTTCATTAGTTGACTTAACCTCTCCTGTATTGAGCCTCTTTATGTTATGTTGATAATTGCTGCTACACACAAACTGGGTACCAACAATTCTAATGGCACCACTGCTTCCTATCCATACACCAATCTGAATGGTGTTTGTCCTGTCAACTTCTTGCATTTGGTCATGTATGCCCATAGTAATGATGGTATTTTCAAGTCCCAATAATCCCTGTTATCATTGCAAATCTTAGTCAATGCATTTTCCAAAATCTTATTGAAAGCTTCTACTGTCCCATTTTCTTGAGGATGATATGGTGTACTCTTCTGGTGATAGACTTCAAACTACTCAGTCATAGCCCTGATGGTATTATTAATAAAATGAGTGCCTTGGTCACTCATCAAAATCCTGGAACATCTAAATCTGGTGATCACATTCTCAAATAAGAAGTGTCTTGTTGTCCCTACGATACAATCTTTGACTGGTGCTGCTTCTGCCCATCTTGTTAAGTATTCGGTTGCAGTAATGATATATCTAGCTCCTGACCTTCTTGTTGGTGGATTAATAGGTCCAACAAAGTCTATTTCCCATTTATAAAATACCTACAGAGTTACTTATGGTCTTAGGGGCATCTCATCCCTTCTGTTGGGTTTGACAAACCTCTGACAAACATCACAGTTTTGGCAATATTCCTTGGCATATTTATAAACTGTTGGCCACCATAATCCTACGTGCAATACCTTATGCGCGGTATCTTTACCTGCATAGTGTCCTACAACTATACCTTCATGAGCTTCCGCTAAAACCCTGGGCCGTTCATGTTCCAATACACACCTTCTCAAAATACTATCTGTGCCCATATTGTATAAATGACCTACAATGAATTGATAGTCTGCAGCTCTAACTACCAGGTTTTTCTTCTGTGCAATGCTAAAGTCCTGTGGCGCAACTCATGTACTTAAATATTTAATAATATCAATGAAATATTCATCAACTACCTATACTATAAATAAATGTGCATTGGGGAAGTTGTCTTCCAAGTTAGTAGGGTCTTCTCCATTGGTTACCCTTGACAGGTGATCAGGTCTTGCATCCAGCTTCTCTGATTTGACTATCACTTCAAAATCAAATTCTTGANGTTGTCTTCCAAGTTAGTAGGGTCTTCTCCATTGGTTACCCTTGACAGGTGATCAGGTCTTGCATCCAGCTTCTCTGATTTGACTATCACTTCAAAATCAAATTCTTGGAATAATAACAACCATCTACATATCCTGCCCCGAACACTAGCTTGTTGACTAGATATTTGAGGGCATAATGATCTATGAACATTTTAAAGTGTTTACCCAATAAATAATGCCTGAATTTATGAAGTGCATATATCATGGCTAGGCCTTCTCTTTTTGTGGTGTTGTAATTCTGCTAAGATTTTGACAACTTCCTGCTTGCAAAGGTTATAGGATGGTCTAAGTTCCCTGCTCCTGGCTATGCCAGAATTGCTCCAAGTGCTATCGCCGATGCATCTACGTGCACATGAGATGTCTTTTCCCAATCTAGAAATACTAATATAAGTGTTGTCACCATCTTTTCCTTTAGAGTGTCCAATCCTTTTTGACAGTCCTCATTGCACTGAAATTTGGTGTCCTTTAACATTTTTTCCATTGGTGTAGTAATTTGTGCATACCCCTTTACAAACTTCGTGTAGTAGCCTGTATGTCCCAATTTTGCTCTTAATTGGCGCACTGACTTTGGTGGTGGTAAATTCACAATAATTGTAATCTCAGCTGCGTCAACCAGTAAACCATGTTTACACACTATATGTCCCAACAATATCCCAAAAGGTGTACCAAAAATGATTTTCTTGATGTTTATTGATATCTGACATTGCTTGCATCTTTCCAACATTAGTCTTAACACTTCTACATGGTCTTTCAAAAGACTATACACAGTCCAATCATCCAGACATACTTCTAGAAACTGATGTATGAATTCCTTAAAAGCAGCTATGACTACCCATGAAAATATAGCTGGTGCATTCTTCAATCTAAAGGGCATGCCTATATATTGGTAGGATCCCCATTATGTAGCAAAAGTTGTCTTATACCTATCCTCTAGAGCTATTTTAATCCGATGGTATCCTAAGAATCCATTTGTGAAGGAATATGATTCCTGGCTTCCCACATTCTCCAAGACATCATCTGTAAAAGGGGTAGGGAAAGGGTCATGTAAGAAAGCATAATTGAGTTTATGCAAATATACACAAATCCTTATCCCCCCTTGCTTATTTTCCTAGACTACCATGGGGTTGATCCACTCAGATTCCTCTACTGGTTCTCTAATGCCAACTTCCAACATTTGGTCAATTTATGCTTTCAATTTCTGCTTATACACTGGATTTAGTCTATAAGGTCTCTGTCTAATAGGTCTAGCCTTGGGTTTTATGGGTATCTTCATATCACCTAACTCCCTTGCTATGCATTTCATCTCTGTAAAGGTTGTTGGAAACAATTCACTATATTTTTGCAGTAACTCTATTATTCTTTCTAATGTTTTCTCATCCCAATAGTCTCCAATACTTTCCATTTTAGGATTGTCATTCATCCCAATGTTGACTTCTTAAACTTTGATTGGTGCAGCAAATGCCTCTAACTCCAGAGATGGACCTTCCACCTCTCTTTCTCCTTCAATCTATGTGATTTGAAGGTTGCACAGATCATGTTCATCTGGTTCTTGCTCTTTGACATGATAACACGAGAGTAACTCTTTGACTGTCTATATGTTCCGTTGTTGATATTCTGTTATGATATCAACCTCTAGTTCATAAAAAAAAAATACTCCCCTTATCAGCTTCAACGTTGAGTCAATGTTGGGGTTATCATGCTCAAATGAGAAGGTTACTACAAAATTCTGATGTAATCCTGTCCACTCTTTAGTGCCTCTGTGCATATCCTAATCTATGTACCAGTTCCCTGTGATCCCTTCCAATGTATGAATAAAGTGATGAGGCCATTCCTTTGGTGGTGTAATCCTCCATTGTGTTCTGCACTTCTCCAAGTGTTCAATTGGTGTTCCTTTCCCATCATACCTCTGCATTGTATTTCTCCCTTGTTTTGCACCAAATCTAATGCGCAATAGTCGTTTACACTGATACAATCCTTAATTGTTTCTTTGTGCGCACCCCACCATCTTGCAGGTGTTTCCTTGAGTGAAATATCCAGGCTAAGTGCCTCTGATTTTCCAACACTTCCTCCTCATATTTTGTCAATAATTCCTCTAATTCGTTTAGCCCATGAAAACCTTGAGGTTCTCTTATCTCTCTACCAACCCATCTTACTACGCAGTCTATTCTTGCACACCTCCTTGTGGAAACCTCATGTAATCATTGTTGTTGATTCTCCAAACTTGTGTATGAGTCAGAAGCACATGATGTAATGATTCTCCAGCTCAGTACCCCATCCACAGTTGGGTTGACATAATCCTCTTCTCATGTTGTGGTTTTGTACAGTTGGTTTATTTCTTCCAGATCCAAACAATTCGCCTCTACAAACCTTTCTCCTTCTGAAGGATCCAATGGTGCAATGACTCTATATTCGCCTGATTCAAAATTCATTTTTCTTGTCTTCAGGTTGATTATAGCCTATTTATCAAATGTCCAATCCAATCCAAGTAATGCTTGTTAGGGTGTTGTACCATCTACTATCTCTATCACTTCAAAATCTTCCATAGTGCGCATTCCATCCAAATCTACTGTCACACCTTTAAGCCTTCCAATTGGTAACACTCTGTGTCGATTTGCTAGTTTCAACTGGACAAGTGAATAGCCTAATGTGGGTTATCCCATACACTACCATGTCTTCTTAGGTAAGACATTTAGTTCAGAGCCTAAATCCAGTATAATATCTCCCATGTTGAAATCCCCAATGTTGGCATTTAGTCTGATATTTTTGCTTGTCCTTCTTCTTGTATGGAGATGATTGAGTATTTTATGCTCTAACTTCCTTTCTACCTCTATGTTGCATCTTTCTATTAGATTTTGTAAGACCTTAACAAATGATGGATCATTCAATAACTCAACATAGGATTGCATAAAAGTATTTATGATACTTACTTGCTCTAAAGGTTGTCATTTATTGGTATGGGCCATTGAATATGGTGTCTTGTACATTGGTGGGTCATGAGTTTGCTGCACAACTGATGTAGACGCAACATTCTGCTTGAGAAGCTCATGTCTAGCCTCCTTAAATGTTTCCTTTTCCTTCCACGCATCAAACTGCTTATGTAGCTCAACATTCTTCTTGACCCACTGGTGTTGAGTGGATCTTGTTTTGTTGCATTAGCTCCTATCTTGGGTCCTCCTCAAGTGATTATATTGATGTTTCTCCCATCATCCATAACTTCTACAAAAATCCACTAGACATTCTGGTTTTTTTGGTTCCTTTTTTCCTGGATCTTTCCCAAGAGTGTTGGGCAGTCTTCTGTGTCATGGTTTGCTGTGCGACAATACATACATGTCACTGGTGGAAGCAGAAAATACCTTGCATAATGTCTTGGTTGTTGGAAGTTGTGGCACACTATTGGTCCTCTGCCTCTTCCAAATCCTCCTCTGCTTCATCCTCCACTTCTGTATCCACCTCAATCTCCTCGCAATGTGTTGTATTGGGGTACCTGGTTATACTACGTGGAGTTATACTGTGGCTACACATTGTTGTATGATGGTGGCACCTAGCTGAACTAAGGTGCAAATTTTGTTTTCATCATTTCTTCTTGCACCCTATAAGTGTCTAAAGTTCTTTCTTTCAGCAGTTCGAGTGTTCTACAATCCTTATCATCATGACACAATGATTTGCAAAAATTGCAATATGAACATTTTGGTACTGTCTTATACTTCTGCATCATTGGAAAATGATATAGATCATGCCCATGCGTCTTACAAATCTCGCACCATGGTCCTCCTCTTGGCAAGGGGTTTGACACCGCTATTTCCAAGTACTGTGTAAAAGTTGGACATTCGTTCTTATGGTGTCCTTCTATCATGCATAACGTACACCAAACAAATTCTCTTTTCTGTCCTTCTTATGGTGTCCTTCTGTCATGCATGCTGTCCTCACAAAAGAAAGGATCAAACATATAGCAAAGGAAGAGAATCACCCCCCAAGGAGGAGTGAAGGAAAAGCTACAAGAACTGAATCTGTAGAACAAAGAAATAATACACCCTCTACTCAAGGAAATCATCAGCATGGAAGAAATCGACCTGCTCAAAGAAGACAACCATTTTCCAGGTACAAAGATTTTTTCCATGGATATTGTTTTTACTGCTCTAACTTTGGCCACAAAGCTATAAATTGTTCCTTAAGATTTAGACATGAGCAATCAAGACAACTAAGGAATAAATATCTGCCACAACAAAGAATGAGGTAGCCAAGTAACAAACAACCACAAATTGCAAATCATGTGATAAATGGGAAAAGGACGCAGACTACACATAACAATCATTATGATCCTTTATTCAATGAACCAAAATGTTACATCTATCATAATTATGGACATAAATCTGCAGGCCGTCACTTGAAAAACTATAAGCCAGATTCAAATCATAGAGCTGAAAACATCAAGGTTTGGAAGAAGAATGAAGATAACAAGTGTGGATTAATGTTGTTAGCTCAAAGACAAAAAGACACCTGGTATATTGACAACGAATGCTCCAGTCATATGACAGGTGAAAAAAGTAAGTTCCTATTACTCAAAGAAAATAAATTAGGGAGTGTGACCTTTGGAAATGATGCTCCAGGAAAGATCAGAGGTAAAGGCCTAGTAAGCTTAAGTAATTGAAGAAGCAAAGCTAAAGATGTATGTTTTGTTGATGGTTTAAAGCATAATGTTCTTAGTGTCAGTCAGATATGTGATAGAGGATGTGAAGTCACTTTTACTGCCAAGAATTGTAAAATAAAGATAGTAAACTGCAAACAATGTATATGTTCTGAAGGAAGATAAGGAGAAATGTCATTTAAGAAAATTTGATGAAACACGGTTATGGCACATAAGGCTTGGACACCTGAATTTTGATCATATTGTCAAATTGAATAATGAAGGCGATGTGAAAGACCTTCCAAGAATATCTAAGCCTAATAACTCTGTATGTGAATCCTATCAAATGGGGAAGCTGACTCGTGCTCAATTCAAATCGAAGAGATTCACATATTCAGAGAAACCACTTCAAATTGTTCATATGGATCTGTGTGGACCATCGTGAAAGGAAGGAACTGGAAGAGAACATTACTTTATGCTAGTCATTGATGACTTCTCTAGACTTACGTGGGTTGCCTTTTTGAGAGAAAAATCTGATGTGTTTGAGAATTTCAAAAAGTTTAAGGCGTTAGATGAGAATCAGACAGGACGAAAGTTAAAAGAGATTCGCTCATATAGGGGAGGAGAATTTCTGTCAAGAGATTTCAAAGAATTGCCTGACAGACATGGAATTAAAAGAGAATATACTATTCCAGGCACTCCTCAACAAAATGGAGTTGTAGAATGCAAAAATAGATCAGTTTAGCAGATGTCAAGGGCTATGATGAGTGAAAGGGACATTTCACAAACGTTTTGGGTGGAGGCTATTCACACGACCGTTCATATTCTAAACAAAGTGCATCTAAGGCCGAACATAGATAAAACTCTATATGAGTTGTGGTTTGGTCGACCTGCATCAATCAAGCACTTCAAAGTATTTGGAAGTAAATGCTCTATCAAGAATAATGATGATCATCTGGGAAAATTTGATAGTAGAGATGATGAAGGTATCTTCTTAGGATATGCAACGAACAGTAAAGGATACAGATGCTTTAACAAAAGAATGCATAAATTATTAGACTGTATTGATGTTCAAATTGATGAAGAAGCTCCTGTAAAATATCAACAGAGAATAAGCACTAAGCCAAATGAAAAAGATGATGAGGATAATGAAGATAAAGAACAACAAATCTCAGAGTCACAAGAAGATGATGAATCAGGTGGAGAAGAGACACCCAGACAAGAAGAGTCAGGACAACAATCGACATCAAATCCTTCCACCAAAATTACTCAAAAGAATCATCCTGAAAGTCTGATAATTGGTGAGAAAGACAAAGGTGTACGCACCAGGAGAAGGATAATCAAAGACACCGAGCAATCACATATAGCCTTCATATCCATGGTGGAACCTAAGAACTTTAATGAAGCCAGTAAATACGTAAATTGGTTAGAATCAATGAATGAGGAACTGGACCAGATTGAAAAGAATGACACTTGGGAACTCGTTCCTAGGCCAACAAATAAAAATGTGATAGAATCCAAATGGGTCTACAAAAACAAGATGAATGAGCAAGGAAATATTCTAAGAAATAAGGCTAGATTGGTCTGCAAAGGATATGCTCAAATAGAAGGAATGGATTTTGATGAAACATTTGCGCCTGTAGCAATATTAGAAGCTATTAGAATGTTTCTTGCCTATGCTTTTCGTAAATAGTTTAAAGTCTATCAAATGGATGTCAAGTTAGAATTTCTAAATAGAGATCTAAAAGAAGAAGTCTATATGGAACAACCAAAGGGTTTTCAACTATCAGATAACCCTGACCTTGTCTGCAAGCTGAAGAAAGCCTTATATGTGTTGAAACAAGCTCCTCGTGCCTGGTATTACAGACTGGATAAGTATCTTCAAGACAAAGGGTTCAAGAGAAGAACAATTGACAACAATCTATATATCAAAACAAAGGTTAATGATTTGCTCATTGTGTTGGTATATGTAAATGAAATCATCTTCATAAGCAATAAGTCTTCATTGGTACAATGATATGCTTCTGCCATGCAGTCTGAATTTGAAATGTCTATGATAAGAGAACTGTCCTTTTTTCTTAGTCTACAAATTACTCATAAGTCTGAAGGAATATTTCTTTCTCAGAAGAAATATCTAAGAGAAATGTTGAAAAGGTTTCAAATGGAAGATTCTACACCTATGAGCACACCTATGGTCACTGGATGCAAGTTAAGAAAGGATGATGACTCACCTGATGTTGATCAGAGTTCATATAGGTCTATGATAGGCAACCTATTATACATCACAACCTCCTGTCCAAACATAATGCATGTTGTTGGAATGGTAGGAAGGTAGCAGGCTGCACCTAAACAGATTCATTTGTTAGCTGTCAAAAGAATATTCAGATACTTGAAAGGAACAATCAAATATGGCCTATGGTATCCTAGGAATCATAACTTTCAACTTTCAGTCTATTCAGATGTTGATTGGGCTAACTGGGTGGATGAAAGGAAAAAAATGAGTGGAGGTGCATTCTTCTTAGGAGATTCCCTTGTAGCATGGTTGAGCAAGAAGCAAGCTTCCATTTCCTTATCAACTATAGAAGTTGAATGCATTGCAGCTACCACTTGTTGTACCCAAGTATTGTGGATGATTCAGACCCTTGCAGACTTGGAGGTAAAATATATTGCACCAATCCTAATTCATTGTGATACTACTAGTGCGATTAGTGTGTCAAAGAATCTTGTATTTCACTCTAAGACCAAGCATATACCCATCAAGTATCACTTCTTGAGGGAACAGGTGACCAACAATGTTGTTTATTTGCATTATATTCCATCCAAAGATCAGATTGTTGATATCTTCACTAAACCGCTTGCAAAAGCTCAGTTTGAGTATCTACGCCAGAAGTTGGGCATGACCCCGTTATAAAACTAAATAATCTATATGATCATGGGGACAGTGCTCCTAGTATATCTGATCAGGGGGAGCACAGAGTCACTCTCTGTTTTCTTTGACATTGATGTCAAAGGGGAACAAAAAGGTGTTGTCTGGATGCTACAGTTGGAGGTCTAAGCACAATAATGCAGTCTATCAGGGTTGCCATCAATGCCAAAGGGAGATATTGTTGGCATGTTTACAGGAAGAGTGTGATTTTCATTGAAGGAAAGAAGAAAAGGTAGAGAGGAAGGCAAGAAATATCAGGAGGAAGAACGACAATGGCCATTGGATCATCAATCCTGAATACCCGACAATCGATGGATCATTCTAAGTGGAAGGAAAAGATAAGCTAGAAGAGCAACACCATAGATAGATCAAGCCATCGATCTAAGAACATGATCAACGAACAACATTTTGTTCAGGTCAAAATTTGCGAGGAGGTTACTATTTGGGCAATCTCACTTTGGAAGAATTGGCAACTTTAAAGTCGAATTACCCGAA
>JASDQU010102528.1:129372-153687 GCA_032191745.1 Picea mariana
AGTTTGAGTATCTACGCCAGAAGTTGGGCATGACCCCGTTATAAAACTAAATAATCTATATGATCATGGGGACAGTGCTCCTAGTATATCTGATCAGGGGGAGCACAGAGTCACTCTCTGTTTTCTTTGACATTGATGTCAAAGGGGAACAAAAAGGTGTTGTCTGGATGCTACAGTTGGAGGTCTAAGCACAATAATGCAGTCTATCAGGGTTGCCATCAATGCCAAAGGGAGATATTGTTGGCATGTTTACAGGAAGAGTGTGATTTTCATTGAAGGAAAGAAGAAAAGGTAGAGAGGAAGGCAAGAAATATCAGGAGGAAGAACGACAATGGCCATTGGATCATCAATCCTGAATACCCGACAATCGATGGATCATTCTAAGTGGAAGGAAAAGATAAGCTAGAAGAGCAACACCATAGATAGATCAAGCCATCGATCTAAGAACATGATCAACGAACAACATTTTGTTCAGGTCAAAATTTGCGAGGAGGTTACTATTTGGGCAATCTCACTTTGGAAGAATTGGCAACTTTAAAGTCGAATTACCCGAAATCCAAAATGAATAAGGACCATCGGATCTGGAGAAAATGCGATGACCGTTAGATCAATGTTCAGTGACCAGAGGAAGAGCAGAGGATACGTACAAATGTGATCCGTTGGATCTGAGCACCAAGGATCAACAGTCGTTGGATTCAGAGATAAATGCACAAAGGTTAAGCCTTTTGATGAGTGTAGGAGAGCGGACTTGTCAAAGTCCCGAAGTCCTGAAGTAAGAAAGGACCGTCCATCGTCAAGAATTACAGGTGGCACACGATCCAAAACTCCAGAAAGAATCACTTCGGGAGTTTATGGTTGGAAAGAAAACGAAAAGTCCCGAAGTCTCGAAGGACGAAGGTTCGAAGTTGCTCTCAATCGTCGATCTAAGATACATTTCAGGAGTTAGGAAACCATTAGATCCAGGAGAAAAACATGTGTCACATGAGGAGATCCACGTCAGCAAGGACACATGGTGTAATAAGATAATGACAAGTGTCAAGTTGAATCGACATTTCAGGTACGTGCAAATCACGAATTCGAGTGACACGTGACAACTACTCATGTCGTGCCCCATCATCAAGTGATGTAAGAAAGTTACGTCACTGTGGGAGTTTTACCACTAGCAATTAGACTAAAGTCCCGAAGTAATGAACGCCAAATACCCAAGGAAGACCCTAGCCATTGATCACCAGGAGGGGTACATGTCAGAATATTACGCATTCGGGCGGAAATACTCAAGGAAAACATGAAGGAGAAAGGTTTGAAATCACTGAAGCTCGAACAACTGAAGCACCTGGGAGCCATCAATCTACGAGAGGACAAGTGTCACTAGATCACAAGCTACGGGTAAAATGCTTGGAGGGAAGCCGAGCGAGGAGAAACTGAAATCTGAGAATGCCGAAGGGTGAAGTCCTGGAGTGGAGGGTAGCCGTTGGATTAAAGAGGACAAATGTCAACAGATCTTCCATTTTGGAAGATGTCTAGTCAGAAGAAACGAGAATTTGATATTTGAAATCTCTGGAGTTCGGAGACCCAAAGGAGATCTCGACCGTTAATCCAAGAGGGACACGTGTCAGTGGATTGTCAACTCCAGAATATTGACGTACAGAGGAAAGCAGGGTTTGAGAGTTGAAACTCCCGAAGCCCAGATCACGAAATCAATCATATTCGTTGATCCGCAAAACTTGAAAGGATAGATCTGAATCATCTGTTCAGGAGCACCGTCAATATCATGAGATCGACGGTCCCATCGCATTGTGGGGATTGAAGGTGTGAAAACGTTAATGAGTTGAGGACATGCCGCAATCAAAACCATGGTTTTGGAGAAAGGAAATGTGGAGGCTCAAGGTAAATTGTGGGGAAAAACATAGTTTGTTTTAAACCACCTTTGGATGCGTCCGCAATCGCGTGGTTACATGAGTTCATCGCCCAAGGTCATATCGAGAATGAAGCTAGTGCTCGCTAGGAATTAGTTTGGAGTTTGGGAGTTCGGAAGTCGGGAAAGTCAGTATTGGATCACATCCAAATATCCAAAACGCGAAGTCCCGAAGTGCTTCACCCCAGATCACAGCCAGTGGTCACGTGGAGAGAGAAAATAGAGGAAGGAGCTAGCGTCGCTAAGCTCCACTTCGAATATTGGGAGTTGGGAGAATCGAGATGTCTCATACCAATATTCCTGAAGTCGTGAGTCATGACGCACCTATTGGCTAGGCGTATGGTCACCACCAATGATCACGTGAAGGAAGGGGCTTTGAAGCCAAAGAAGCCAAAAATGACTGGATGTAACTGACAGAGAAGACGAAGAGTTGCAACTACCAGAGAAGCCAAAGAATCTTTGGATAACGACCACTGATGATGAACAGATTCAGGATAATGACCAGAGAAGATGAAGAGTTTGAATGAGGATCAAGCAGAGGACTCGGTGTGAGAAAGACATGCTGAACATAGAAGATAGTGAGTTTTTTCTGAAAGTGATGCATGTGGGTAGGATGAGAAAAAGTGCATAACTGGAAGGGGATATCTGTGGCATTGTGAAGAGGATGCAGAGGTAGCATAGAACATAAAAGGCAGAAGAGAAATTGATTAGTAGGCGGTGTTGAGCGCAGAAGGAAGTAGAGCAAAGCATAGAAGCATAACGATGCAGAAGCGAAACAAAGCATAGAAGTTGAATAAGGCAGAGGAAACATGGAGCTATAATAGACCATACTAGAGACAAAGCAAGTAAGTAAAGTTTTGTGAGATTCAATCAGGGTGGTAGGGTGGTGTTAGGGAGGATTGCAGTCCTCTAGATTCTAGTTGGTGCTAGAATATATTCTGGGAGATGGTGCTTCCATCTAGTGGGTGCTAGAGAAACCTAGGAGTTGGTGCTAGAGAATTCTGAGAGTTGGTGCTCTCTGCAAGTTGTAGCTTGCTATCAGAGGTTGTAGCCTCATATTTGAGTTGGATCTCAAAGACTGTGATGTACATGAATGTTGGAGCTTGATTGACATCTTAAGAAGAAGATGTAATGTCCCCAGCCACCAACAGGTCAGACAACGTTACCAACACAACCTTAACTCAACCCCACTGCCGGGCAACGCTACTACGTGGAACATTCCCATAAATTTATATATAAGATGCATATTAAATTAAATTAACTCATTTAACATAGATTTAATGCCATCATACAAACTTAAACATAATTAACAATAAATATCATTGCAACAGAATACATGATAATATTACAAGCATCACAGATATGCATTTTAATTGAAATTAAACACATAATGGTACTTATCTTTGAAACTGTAGTAACTCCACCAACTACGTGCAGACCTTCCACGAACCTCCCAACCTTAGACCACGCTGCTCATCACGCTCAGTAGTGGGTCACCCCTGAGCTGGGACTAAGCTCCACCCAAGGTAAGGGAATCCTAAACTAGCATGAGGTTACAGGAAAACTGCACAGTGCAACCAGAAGGATTCTCTCCAGGAGCCTTCTTACGCCCACTATTCACGGACTCACATTTCCCACATTCCTGTTCCACCCGGGAGTATACACCTTCACAAGCATAGTCCATCAGTGCTTCACCTCCCTCTCTGGGTATCGAAAACATTCCAAATTAGGACTTCTCAGAGCTTCGTAGCTGGTGCTGGACTCTCTCTAGGAGAAAACTACTTCCCAACAGACCCTCTCACTTGGAGAGAGCTACTCACATGCTTGACAACCTGCCTCTTCTACCACAGGCTTGGCAACCCACTTCTTCATCACAATCCTCGACTCATCTCCAGCTAGGTGAGGACAACAACAACAACGGTTCAACACTCATTCCCACAGGGATGACAGTGGCAACAAAAGATGGGCATGGCATCGCAGGCGACAACAACCCATGATAAAACATGACACGACTAAGGCAATTACACAAGTGTCGGGTTCCTTAGAAGAGATAGAACAACTCACGTATTACTAGTTTCAGGATGCGTGACTATGTAGAGGTCGAAAAGGTTAGACGATGGATCAGTCCACGGGTTTTTCCCACTGGTTTTCAAGGTGCGTGACTAGAGAAAAAAATATAGAGGTCGATTCTCTTGGTTTTGGGTTCCGACTATGGATAGAAGATGGACAAGATGAACCGCTAACTAAGATGGAGGATGACATAATGACTCATGGGTTACTTGTTCCAGGGTTCCTGGTGGATGTCCCCATTCACAGTTAGACAATGGTTGGAGAATCGCCAGACTCCCCAGAACGAACCCCCAACATGGCTCAACTCATCATCTTTTAATGCATGCGCCTAGGTCAAAACTTGTCTTCCTAGAGCTGTATGCACTACATTTGCATCCGCTCCCCTTTCCTAGGAACTTAGGAAAACACTCATCAATTGTCCACCTTAGCCTTTAGAAAGTAATAATAAATTATTATCCCCTTTAGAGGTAAGCCCCCTAGCTTAGCCCCTAGTCCCACACACTTAGCCTCCTCCCTTACCCAATCTTATGGAAGCTTAGTCCCCCATCACTCTTTCTTCGTGGTCGGTCTGCACACAATGATGTTGATATTTTATTAATGATCTGCATAATTACATATACAAAATCAGGCTCCTAGCCTATAACACCTAGGCTCTCTAGCCTAATAAACACATAAGCCCACCAACTTATATACACTTGGCTCACCGGGCTATAAACATAATTACAATTTATAAATACAATTGGGGCTCGTTCTTGGGGATATTACAATCCCCTCCCCTTATTTTTGCATTTTCCTTCATGCAACGCTTTACACAACATCAACAAGATTTCCAAAATATTAAAAAAGATGTGGGTATTATGCTCGCATAGCATCCTCATGCTCCTATGTCACGTCCTCAGGACCGTACCAGGTCCATTGGACCTCTACAAGCCCTATGGCTCGATTCTGGAGATGTTTTCTCTTCTGGTCCAATATGCGCACCGGATGAACTTGCAAGACACCTTCTTGCTCCACCCAAATCACATTCCAATCGATTACATGATTAGCATCAGGTATATATATTTCTTAAGCAATGAAATATGAAACAAATTATGCATCGTCATGGATGCAGGCAATGCAAGTGTATATGAAATATATATATATATATATATATATATATATATATATATATATACAAACAATTTTAATAACATTATAACTTGTATACAAGATACACAACATACAATAAATAGAGAATTGTACTTATCTTTTGATTGAGAAGAATTCCATATCACATGGTCTAGACCAAGGTACCAAAACTCAGCATCACTCCAACCAACGGTCTCTCATTCCCTACATGCCTGTCCCACCCCAGGAGTGTACACCTTCACTGTCACACAGTCCATCGACTGCTACACCTCCCTTTCCTTGGGCTTCAACAACAAGCCAACTCAGGAAGTCTCAGAGCACTGTGGCTCCCAGAGTTCCAACTGCCCTCAAAGGTTTCCAATCAACAACTTCCCCGAGCTACTCTTTATAGTCAACATTATAACTTTAATCAACATCATCTCATCTGCATCACCCACATGCAGTTATCACGAGAAACATAAAATAATTCATTTAGGAACTCCAACTTAGTTCAAAAAGGAATTCAACTTTTTCCCCAAAAAAGGAAATTCCATTTCATAATTCATCTTGGCTGTTGCCATATTATGAATGCAGCCATCCTTGTGGTTTTCCACAGGCACCAAACTGCATACCATTTTTCCTGTAATGCTTCCTCTTGCATACAACCAACAAATTTTTAGTATTTGTTGTACATCATAATTCAATATGTACAACACCTTATGCAATGATCTTAGAATTGCATGTACCTAGCAATTCAATCACAATTACCAAACAACTTAATCAAATAGAACGACTCATCATTCTATGCATATGCATGTTCATAATTAATAACAATAGTTTTATTATTTCAATTTTCTGAACATAAAATTTTCTGTAGTCTCTATTCCTGTGACTACTTGGCTTGCAACTTTCCTGTTGAAATGTTTAATAGTTCCTAAAATGTTCTCAACTTCATGAGTTAGCAACATTTCAGCCATTAGTATAATTATTTCCATGCAATAATATATATGCATGTACTTACAAACACATTCAATCAATGCATTTAGTATACAATTCTATCACTTACTATGCATGAGTACAATTCTCAATGCATAATTAACCAGCGCACCTTGCATTGAATTACATAATGCTCTTTATCTCAGTCATGTATCTCACCATCCGCGATTTGGAATTCTGGCCAATGTGTTGACACATTCTCCACACACTTCCTATTGGCTTCCCAATTAATTGGATGCCTTCCTTTTCGAAAACACTAATCCAAGAATATAATTTTGTGGTGTTCATTAGTGTTAGCAAAAAGGTTGCAAGCCAAGTTTTATTTAAAAGTAGGAAGCTTTTAGTACATGTGTGGCTCATAACCTTTCCATATCCAACCAGGTCTTGGTCTCATACATGACTAGCTTACTGGCATTTATTCCTATAACCAATTCTTATCTTTAATTCTTTGGTTATTACCCCGTAACCAAATTAACGTGACATTATACTATGTTAGTGTGTGCATTTAGAAGCTAAAAAGATTTGAATTAATACAAGCCTCTAGCCTTTACCACATCCAATGGTATTCATTCAATAATATAATCATGTGATTTTATAAAATAACTCTGGTTGAGGAAATTCTTACCTAAATTTCCTTTCAACAATTATGCAAAAAGAGTAATACAAACTCATATCTGCATGATTGCCATTAATAAATTTTATACTACCTGAAATTCTGATGGCAGTAGAAGCTTTCATGCTTCTTTTATCAAAATTATAACCAACACTTCAGCTCTCTGTTGCTTCACTCCTTATGCAACAACATCACCAAGAACACTTAGAAACATGCAAGCATTCTTTCCTCTAGCTAACACAACAAGCCATAACATACTTGCTGCCACAGAAATTGCAACAACTTCTTTCCCGTGTGCAAATTTTCCTTGTTGATCCCAGAAGTCTTCAATTCTTCCTGGATTCCCGAGTCTTCTTGTGCTCTCATTGTAGTCACTGTACATGACTATTTTTGCCCTGATCACTTTCGACGTAATGCCCCTACTTCAGCGGGGTCTTCTGACCTCCCGGTCAAAGGATATTTCAATCTTCTGAGTCGAATTGACTCTTCGGGCTCGTGATTGAACCCAAAACAATTATACACAGGCCCCCTTTTCTCCTATGTGCAAGTCCCGACAGACCCACAGGCTTATTGCTGTGCACTTCCAAAACTCCAAGTTTCAGGTGCTAGCCCCTTTTTCATTAGCCCTTTCCTTCGTAAGACCGTGGGCTATGACCTCACGTAAGTGTTCGATTGCGGGCACGGGCAAGAGTGGTTTTAGACCAACCCATTTTTCGCCCCACAATTCACCTCTAGCTGCCACATATCACTTTGTTAAAACCATGGTATAAATTACGGTCCGCTCTCATATTTTTAACATCCGAACAAGTTTTGGCCCCACAATTCTTCCGGACTGTCGATCTCTTGCTTTCGACGATGATCCATGATCAACGACTGCTATCTATCCTTTACCTGCCTCTGGCCAACTATCCAATCAACGACCTTTTCTCCTTTCATGCACGATCTCAGATCTCTGCGATTTGTCAACATGTAGCTCCCTTCCAAACCAACGACTACGTTTGGTTCCGATTCTTTGGCCCTCGGGAGTTTCAACTCTCAACTATATGATTTTCCCCTATGGAAATCTTCCAGAGTGGAAGATCTAATGACACATGTCCTCAACAATCAGATGGTTCTGATGAACTTCGGCTCTTTCCGACCAATACAAGATCAATGGTCCTTCGACCTCCTCCTCGATCAACGATCGAGATCTCCTTCGGGACTTCGATGCTTTCATCCTCTGCTTTCCTCCAGAGTTCTCCATACTCGGAGTTCCAGATCTAGCGCCACGTGTCCAGTTTCAGTCAACGACCAAGATTTACTTCGGCTGTTTCTCCTCCTCCTTGTCCAAAAACTTCCAAAGATGTGGATCTTACACCACTTGTCCTCCTTGATGATGGATGGCCCCAAATCACTTCGGGACTTCAGGACTTTGACAAGTCCACTTCTCCTATGCACAGTAGGGTTAAGTCTCATGCGCTTACCTCTGGATCCAACGATTGCTGGTCCTTTTCTCTCAGACCAAACAGATAGGATCCATTCCTCTCCTCTGTGCTTCTTTTGTTCTATTGGACATTGATCTAACGGTCCAGGATCCTCCCCACAACCGATCTGATGGATGTTGTCGCTCCTCATCCTGAGCTTTTGACTTCTTCTATCTTGCAATATTTGTCAGTGTTAAAAGGCTTCGACCTTTGACCTTTCTCCTGTGAGTCCGCTTCATGGATCTCGTCTTCGCTCTCATAAGCGTTATCTCTTCTGATATTTAGGACTTAGAATGAGTCGATTCCCCACTCACTCCTTGCATTATCTCTTCTAAGCTTTTCGATTTACTCAGTCTCCTAATGGTCTTGGCCCTTCCGTTTCCTATCAAAGGAAAACTTCGTGCCCTTCTGGCAACCTTCTGCTCAAAGCACACCTTGCTGAGCATTTTCTACAGAGTGTTCAAGATCTCTGTGAGTATCTTCCTCTGATACTCTTCTCCCTGAAATCCCTACATAGTTCTCTCTATGCACACTTTCACTCGCTTGATGCTTGCATGGTAGATCCCTACAGAGTTCTCAGTGACTCTTTCTCTCTCTCAACTCAACACAAAGTTCTTCCTGTGCACTACTTGCACTGTTGCTGATGAAGTTTCAATGGTATCTCTCTTGAGCTTCTTTGAGGTTAACTTACCTCTGTCAATGCACTCCTTGCAGAAAATGTGCACTGCTTGCATTCAAAAACTCAAAGAAGAGAAACAATTGAAACTTATTCAATACTTCACTAGTTTACGCATTCAGACCAATCTGATTTAAGAAAACGTTCATATTTCATTTTCTTTTTGAGCTCTTTTCTTCTCTGTAATCATTTTCGGGCACTAGCTCCTTTCTCTTAGTCCCCAATCCATGTGATCACGGTCCATGAACAAGCGCTAGATCACTAGGTGCTTACTCGGGCCTTCGACCTTCGGCTTCAAAATATTTCAAAGCACCACACAACAATCTCTCACAGTTCCATATTACTGAACTCACAAAGTAGGGTGGATCAACCATCCACGTCTACTCAACATTTGATGACTGACACTTACTATGGAACCTTAGGTGTCTGAGTTTCGGAACTTCAAAGCTTCAGGACTTCGGAGGATTTCACATCCGCGCATCCGAACTATTAATCTCCGAACATTCCCAATCACCTTTGGTGACGTCATTACGTCACATCACTTAAAATTTTCCAATTGTGGGGGCATGCAACAGTGGTTTGGAGTAATCCTCCTTTCATCCCACAATTCTTCTGACGCTGACACGTAACCCCTCGGTGAAACCGTAGTTTGGATTATGGGACCACCTTGGATAATTAACTTCTGTGCAACTTGGGTCCCCACAATGTCTTCTGGTTGTTGATCTTGATGTATCGTGATTAATTCCACTGTGGGTTCCCCGAACTTTAGCTACGTTACTTAAGCTCGGGCACCACTGACCCTGCTCATACAATATTCCATGTGGTGGAATACTAGCGGCTGACTCATGTCCCAATTAGATGGGTGTCACATGTCACGTTCCATATGGAATTTCAAAATTCCATGGGTTTGAAATCCACTGACACGTGGCACACATCCCATGTCTCCACTTCACCTCCAGGTGACGTCATCATGACCCACCACTTCGGCTCTTCGGGCTTCAAAATTCTCTCTTAATTTTCATCAACTTCACCGAAGTCACGAAGTTCGAAGGGCTTCCAGGTTAACCCTTCTGCACCTTCCCTAGATCTAACGGTCGTAAGGGATTTCCTTTCCTTCCAAACAGATCCTATGGCACAAAATAGACTCTGTTACTCTTTGGATTTCCAAAGGAATTCACGGCTAAATGCCTCGTAACATTACTAGATCTGATGGTCATGAAAGATTCTCCTTCTCCCAAACAGATCCTAAGGTCCACATTACTCTGCGGCCCAACACGACTTCTATTGTGGTTTTACGACATCGTTACTCATCCTGATCTTCGTAACACGACCAAGGTAACCTCTTGGCACTCATGAACGTTCTAAGGTTCAAAATTGTTCCTCTAGACAAAATTTCCTCTTGAAACCTTGGGTCCAAGGACCACTTATCCACCCCATTCAGGCTCAGTATTTGAAACCATGGGTCTAAACTCGAATTTTGTCTACTTTGACAACAATTATTTTCGAAATTTTTGCTTCATTTTCCACTACCATGGCCCATCCAGGCTCAGTTTTGAAAACCTTGGCTCTGATACCAATTTGTAATGTCCCCATCCACCAACAGGTTGTGCAACGTTACCAACACAACCTTAACTTAGCCTTTAAAGCTCTGATACCAATTTGTAACGTCCCCGGCTATCAACCCCACTGTCGGGCAATGCTACTACGTGGAACATTCACATAAATTTATATATAATATGCATATTAAATCAAATTAACTCATTTAACATAGATTTACTGCCATGATACATACTTGAACATAATTAACAATAAATATCATTGCAATAGAATACATGATAATATTACAAGCATCACATACATGCATTTTAATTGAAATTAAACACATAATGATACTTATCTTTGAAACTGTAGTAAATCCACCAACTACGTACAAACCTTCCATGAACCTCCCAGCCTTAGAACACGCTGCTCATCACGCTCAGCAGTGGGTCACCCCTGAGCTGGGACTAGGCTCCACCCAAGGCAAGGGAATCCTAGACTAGGCTGAGGTTATAGGAAAATTGCATAGTGCAACCAAAAGGATTCTCTCCAGGAGCCTTCTTACGCCCACTACTCACAAACTCTCATTCCCCACATGCTTGTTCCACTCGAGAGCATACACCTTCACAAGCACAATCCATCGGTGCTTTACCTCCCTCTCCGGGTCTCGACAACATGCTAGATTGGGAATTCTCAGAGCTCCGTAGCTGGTGCTAGACTCTCTTTGGGAGAAAACCACTTCCTAGCAGATTCTCTCACCTGGAGAAAGCTTCTCACAGGCCTGACAACCTGCTTCTTATACCATGATCCTGAAAACCCACTTCTTCAACACACTCCTTGAATAAGCTCCAGCCAGGTGAGGACAACATCAACGGTTCAACACTCATTCCCACGGGGATGACAATGGAAACAACATATGGGCATGACACCACAGGTGGAAACAACCCATGCTAAAAGATGACACGACTAAGGATATTACCTAGATTTCAGGTTCCTCACAAGACACAAAATGACTCACAGATTACCGGTTTCAGGATGCGTGATTATGCAGAGGTCGAACAGGTTAGACGACGGATCATTTCATGGGTTTTTCCCATTGGTTTTCAAGGTGCGCAACCAGAGAACAAAACACAGAGGTCGATTCTCCTGATTTTGGATTCTGATTGTGGAGAGAAGAATGGACAGGACGAACCGCTAACTCAGACAGTGGATGGCAGAATGACTCACGAGTTACTTGTTCCAGGGTTCCTGGTGGATGTCCCCGTTCATGGTTAGATAGTGGCTGGATAATCGCCAGACTCCCCAGAACGAACCCCCAACATGGCTCAAATCATCAGCTTTTAATGCATGCGCCCATGTCGACACTTGTCTTCCTGGAGCTACATGCACTACATTTGCATTCGTTCCCCTTTCCCAGGAACTTAGGACAACACTCATCAATTGTTCACCTTAGACTTTAGGAAATAATAATAAATTATTATCCCCTTTAGAGGTAATTCCCCTAGCTTAGCCCCTAGGCCCACACACTTAACCTCCTCCCTTACCCAACCTTGTGGAGGCTTAGTCCCCCATCACTCTTTCTTCGTGGTCAGTTTGCACGCAACGATGTTTATATTTTATTAATGATATGCATAATTACATGTACAAAATCAGGCTCCTGGCCTTTAACACCTAGGCTCTCCAGCCTAATAAACACATAAGGCCACCAACTTATATACACTTGCCTCACCAGCCTATAAACATATTTACAATTTATAAATACAACTAGGGCTCGTTCTTGGGGATATTACAGAAGAGGTTTTCACCCTTATGGGTTTCCTCATGAAATTCAGTGTCCCTCTGTATTCTATGTGATTTATCAAATATTGTATATCTATGCATGTTAAGTTATCAACAACACATTAAATAATAATTTAGAAAGAATAAAAAAATAACAAGAAAAGTTTCAAGCTTATATACATAACTGATTCACCCCCCCTCTCAGTTATATTTCCAACATCAAATTCACACATTGTTTACAATTCAATATACATATAGGATCTAGCGACATCCAAATCCCTAATCCAATGACTTGGATTAGTCAACAACCCTAATTCCTTAACCAAAAATAGAAAACCATCTCCAAAAAACCATGTGCTGAAAAACCACCCATAAATGGACACGGAAACCAAAGGCCTCCCAAAAATAGATACGAAAACTGAGGAACAAAATTGACACTAATTCTAGTCATGCAAATAATATAACACATATCCAACATTGTCCCACTTGTTGTTTTCTTTGCATACAGGGGGTTACAGGGTTACATAGTCAAAAATCCAGAGCAACAATGATCATATATCCTCTCCACCAAGAGAACTTCTAAGTGCTAACAAATTTTGTTAATGGATATGCAACATTCTTCAAAGTGTCCACCTTCATCAACAACACATTCTTTTCTTCAACCATGTCTCTCACAAAGTGATATTGAACATCAATATGCTTTATATTTGAATGATAAGCTGGGTTCTTTGCCAGAAAAATTGCACTCTGACTGTCACAATCTATCCTTACAACTTGGTGTACCAACCCAATACCTGAAAAATAGTATTTGTAACCATACTTATTCCTTTCTTGCATTAGTGGCTGTCATGTATTCAACTTCTATAGTTGAAAGTTCCAATACATACTGTTTTTTTCCCATCCAACCGATTGCTCCTCCAAACAGGTTAAACACATACCCGCTTATAGATATCCTATGATCCAAATATCCAACCCAGTCTACATCTACAAAGCCATGTATGTCCAAAACTCTGGCCAATCCTGGTATTCCTTAGTAGCACAAACCATAGCTAGCAGTGCCACACAAATACATGAAAACCCACTTTACTATTGTCCATTGCTCTTTCCCTGGTTTTAACATATACCTACTCAAAAATCCCATTGCATGTGCAATGTGTGGTCTAGTACATACCATTTCACACCTCAAACTTCCAACCACACTCGCATATGGAACATAGGGCATCCTTCTCCTCTTCCTATGTCTTGGGACACTGATCCACATATAACTTTACACTGACAAGAATAGGGACCATGACTGGTTTACATTCCTGCATATTAAACCTCCGCTATAGTGTCTCGACATATTTTCTTTGATTCAATCAGAGTTTCATGTTTTTCCGATCTATTTTAATTTCCATGCCCAAAATGAAATTTGTAGCACCAAGATCCTTCATGTCAAATTTATAGGACAACCAAGTTTTCAAATCATGGATAATATCCTTGTTGTTTCCTATCAACAACATGTCATCCACATACAAGACCAAATAAATCAAATGATCACCAATTAATTTAAAATACACACAATGATCCTCTTTGCTTCTTGTGAAGTCAAGTCCCAACATATAAGTATCAAATTTTTGATACCACATCCTTGGTGATTGTTTTAAACAATACAAGGAATTTTTCAGCTTACATACCAACTCTTTCTTTTCCTTCACAACAAATCCTATCGGCTGCTTCATATAGATTTCTTCTTCTAGATTCCCTTGTAGGAATGTTGTCTTCACATCCATCTGTTCTACTTCAAAATCAAACACAATAACAACAATTAACAAAAATCTAATAGAAGTTAACTTGGCAACAAGAGAAAAAATGTCACCAAAATCAATTCCCTCAACCTGTGAATAATCCTTTGCTACTAATTGAGCTTTGTATTTTCCAATTTTCCTTTGCATTTAGCTTATTTTTAAATACCCATTTGCTGCCAATGAGATTTCTTCCATACGACGACTCCACTAGATACCAAGCCTCATTCTTATCCAAGGATGCCATTTCTTCAACCATGGCCTTTTTCCAGAGTTTTCCGTCCTCTGAATCCACTGCCTCCCTAACAGTTTTAGGATCATCATCAATAATAGACAAAGAAAAATTTGAATGGAAATCAGGTGGAGTATACCTTTCTAGTAGCCTTTTTTCCCACACTGATCTCCTCAATACTGGAGTATGAGGATCTTTTTCTTCTCATTCTTGTTCTTATGTAGAGTCTGATTCATCGTCCTTTGTCTCAAACTCTATTTTCTCTGGTTCCTCCTTACTTGGTAGGAATTCCTGTTTGAAAACATCCATCATTTATCTAAATACCACATCTTAGCTATACACAACCTTCTTATTTTCTGGGTTTCAAAGCTTATAGCATTTGAGACTATCCTTATACCTAATAAAGATACACTCTTCAACCTTCTTATCTATCTTACTCCTGTTTTCCTTTGGAACATGAACACATGCCTCACAATCAAACAACTTGAGATGTGAGAGAAAGGGTTTCTTACCAGTCTATACCTCTTATGGAGTCTTGTCATCCAGTGATGATGAGGGTGATCGACTGACTAGGTAACATGTAGTACCCACTTCCTCTTCCCAGAATTCTTGCCCTAACCTGACACCACTGCGCATGCACCTTGCTTTATCCATCAATGCCCTATTCATCCTTTATGAAACTCCATTCTACTGAGGTGTATATGGAGTAGTCTTATGCCTTTCTATACCACACTTCTTACATAATTCTTTAGATTCATTCTCGCAGAAGTCTCCACCATTATTTTTCTTGAGCACCTTAATTATTTTCTTTGTTTGATTCTCAACAAGATCCTTAAACTCTTTAATCCTGTCAATGACTTCATATTTCTTCCCGAGGAAAAATATTGAATTATTCCTCGAGAATTCATCTATAAATCAGACATAGTACACAAATTTTCCCAATGATGGAACTGACACAGGTCCAAACACATTTCTAGCCCTTGACCAAGTCTTGAGGATCCTTGGTCAGGTTTGACCTATTTTGGGACTTCAACAGGCTGTCGAAGATGGAGTGGAAGTTGAAGCAGAGATCGCAGGATCTCGGCCCCTTTTTAGGGATTTTTGGGTTTTGGGCTTATGTAACGGGAATGGGGATGTTGGCCCATGGTTTTACCCATATTTATGCCTATTTTGTAATGTACAAATAGAAATCTAGGCGATGTAAGAAAAAGCCAAGAATGTTAAGTGCTAGAGTTCGATCTATGTGATCGAAGGAGGGCAGTGTGTGCTAAGTGATAAGTGTTAATTGCTAAGTGCAAGTGATAATTGTGATTGCTTTGTGCATACTGTGTGAGAGTTGCAGAGCTAAGTACAAGTGATAATTGTGATTGCTTTGTGCATACCGTGTGAGAGTTGCAGAGCTAAGTGCAAGTGATTGTAAGAGACTGTGGAAGGCTTTGTGCTGTATTTCAAGGAAGGAGGATCTAGCGAGGTGCGCAGATCTCCTGTCCTCTACAGAGTAAGATATCATGGCTCTGTGCATGTAGAATATTGACATAAAGAAATAGAGAAGAAGAGTTGGTGGACATAGCCCCAGGGTGGGGGTGAACCACGTATATTCTGCGTTGTGGTTGCTATGTGTTTTATGGTTGTTCTCTTGTCTATGTGATTGAATGATTAGTGCATTGATGTATGCTTAGAAGGATCTAATATGGTAGCTTAGTGCTGAATAATGTGAATAAATGCTATATTTGATCTATGTTGGTATGCTTAGTGATTGAATATATTGGATCTGTGTGAATACTGTGCTGATCTATTGTTAGGGTTTAACTGCACTGTAAACTAAGGTTGAATATTAATGAGCTGTAACTGCTAAGTGCTTTGTTAAGGTGTTGTAATCACAGATCTGTGTCCCAGCTAAGGTTGCAGACGTTGGAGTCCTGCAACCACCCCTGCCTCTACCATGGGTGAGACTTCATCTGCTTCGCAGGTGTTGCCGAAAGGGCCGGTAGTTAGAGTTTTTTTGGTGCACTGTTGTAGCGTTGAACCATGGGTCTGCTCCTGTGCCAACAAATGGTTCCGTTGCCAGGACCTAAAACTGTCATTGTTGGGAACTGAGGGAAAGAAAGAAATCTCTGTGCGTAGATCTGTTGTCCTAGTGCACAGTATTCTACTTGACCTGTAAATCTCGGTGCTAAGAAGAGAAGTCAGATCCGAAGAAAAGAGGTAAGATCTCGAAGCTTTGTTCTCTGATAAAGGTAAGAATAGTAAAAAGTCTTAGATCTGGAAGCTTTGTACTTTGCTGAAAGTAATATTAGTGGAAATTTTTGTTTAAAGAGTATTAATCTAGGTATGTTTGATAAATGTTATCCTAGTCTGAAAACTAGGGCACAATCAGAAGAGATAAGGTTTGATATGAGTAGATCTGATAGAAATAATGAAAGATATGTTATTCCTATGCATAGAAAAAATGTTTGGACTAACAAATGGATGCAAGATCCTAAAAATAATTGTTCACAGGTTAGCTAATATTATCCTAGTGTGCAGTATAGGAAAGGTTGGAGATCATTTAAGAAAAAAAGAGGATTAACCCTTTGTTATAGTTGCAGAAGACCGAGACATCATGATAAGGAATGCCTTGGAAGAAGACCTAGTTGTCTTTGTTGTAAAGCTATGGACCATGAAGTTTTAGACTACCCTAGAATGATTGCTAAGGTTGACAGAATGAATATGAGACAAGAAAAACTTGAGGAAGGTCATGAAACTGAGACCATGGTAGAACCCTAGACAGAATCAGAGATTGTACTACTGCAAATGAAAGAAACCCTAAATGATCATAGAGATATCAACTTATTAGAGATCTTCAAAGAAAAAGAACGCATAGAAGCAAGAATAGAAGACTTCGACATAGACTGTGTTCTGGATAAGGAAACATAGGTAAACATCATAACAAAAAGAAGTTGGGAAGCTTTAGGAAATCCTGATATGACTCCTTCATTGGGAGGAATAATATTATTCGGGAGAAAGCTGATAACCCTATGTGGAAGACTCACCGAGGTATCTATGAGTGCTCATGGAGCTTCGACAAAGGAATATTTTGAGGTTGTTAGATTCATTGGGAATAACGCTTCATTTACTATGTTATTAGGAAAAACCTGGATCGAGAAAGATCAGACCAGAAGAGAAGAAGAGGATGCCCTAGAACAAAAAAAGCAAGAATTAAAATATTTCATGACTAGGAGGATAGCACACTTGACTGCAGAACAGGAGGAAAAATCGAAGCTACTTAGAACCAGAAACTTGGATCATGAAGTTGAAAGAAGACAAGAAGATTCACATCCGAGTAGAGCACCTACCCCAGATAGAGAAGCAATATTACTCTCTAATCCTATGAAATAATCTCAACAACGCGAAGCTACTATGCCAAAAGAAGACAAGAATCAAAATTGAAAGAGGAATACCGAGACAAAGATCACCGAGAAGAAGGCTAGAAAACTCATTAAGAAGAGAGCAAAGGTTGAAACGTTACAGAAGGGCCTAGAGGGAACTTCACAGAAGGAAGATTTGCAAAATTGGAACTTCGTTGGGATATCAGAACAACACCCCATGGCACTTCGCCGTTATGAAGCAATATGACCGTTGGAAGCATTATAACCGTTGGACCGATGTTCCAGAACGATTAGAACAACATTTATGACCAGAAAGCTCGCCATCGGACCGTTGGGACCGCACCACAACGGACATAACTGCATTAATGGAAAGCTTCTTATCCATTGTAAAGATCCGTTACATCGTGTCTACTTAGACCGTCGACTGTTGCACCCATAACACTTTTTTGAATTGTATCAGAGCTAATAAGAGAACCCATTGCTACCACGCTATGATTAGTAAGATCAACACCGATTCTATTGCTTTGAGCACTCATCCATCCAACCGAGTTTTCCGATCAAGAGCGTGCATGCCGAACGAGCTTAGCATTGTTGAGAAGTCACTTGAGGAAGTTTTAATTGATATGATGGACGAGAGTGTGATGTCCACATGAATTCAAGCTTCATCGATGCAAGGAGTGTAAGCCTCTCCGTCGATTGCTTGCGGATCCAGACCATCTCGATCAGCAACAAAGAAGAGAACCAAGCACATAGATGAACTAGCAAACACAAAGTTAATCCCAACTATCTTACCCAACTACATCCCTCCTCTGGCTGAGGCAGTGAGTCGTGATAGTGTTCCGAGGGACTTTGATTACACCATGGTTACTACGTACCTCCCGAAGGGTATACGTGTTGTCGAAACGCAACAAGATAAGATCGCGATGTTGAAGTTCAATGACTTCAACCTAGGTGACCGCAAGAATTACAACATGCTTGCTCCTTACAAGTATCTGACCAGGATGAAGGGGAATAACTCGAAAATAATCCCCCAACGATGGACTATGAACCTCGCACAGTCCACCCTCTTGAACGTGATGAAGATCCCACACTTTGGAAGGCACCAGGAGGTTAACGCCTCTGTTAAGCTCCTTCTCTCATGTTACCATGGAGGCTACCTATGGCTAGATAGACGCTTTATAGTTGATCTGATGATGATCCATAGGATCACCAGATTGAGAATGCAAGGACCTGACCCGCAAGACTTCTACCCAGGGAAGGCTTCCGACCGTCCCCTAGCACAGAGAATTAAGGACAGTTACAATGATGTAGAAAAGGGAACACGAGGCTACAAGGTAGCTTCCATCCAGAATGACGCAGTGCGCTTGGCCTGCCAGCTGATCGCAAGGAAGCTAGTGAGGAAGAAATGACCTACTCAAGTCACAAGATTCGTTGTTGACCTAGCCGAGAAATGTGTAGAAAAACTCTAGATGAATCGGGCGAAGTACTTGGTCAACCAGCTAGAATTAGACTTTCGCGAAGCTCAGGATTAGGGCTATGAGTTCCACTTTAGCTGGCTCCTGATCCTCATCGCATTTATCGCTTGGGAAATGCTAGAAGGTGCAACCTTCCCATACATTGAGCCGTTCGAGCTGCTCACTGCGAAGTTCACCACACTTTCATACTCGAGCGATATGGGAAAACAATGGTAGTCGAACGCAGTCTTTCATACCTATTATCTCCAACTGAAGAGGGCTATCGAAGATGCCCCTTGCATGGCGTTGAACACCCTGCATCGGTTACGACCCCTCATGAAGTTTTGCGCATATCGACACTTCATTTATATCACCACGCATGCAGATGAGAACAGAGAAGAGCTTCAATCGTACTACAAGCTCATAGAGGAGGACCTTGAAGAGATCACCAAGGATTAGTTAGAAGAACTCCTCATCCCCGCAGACCTCGCAGAAATGTCAAACCTTGAACTAATCGACAACCCTGAGACCACTCATGAAGCAAAGGATCATCCTGTACCCAACCGAAGGAAGAAGACCAAAGAGGTCCAAAACTTGAGCAGCGCATCAGAAGGAACTGCTTCAGTATCACCTGGATGAGGGGGTGATGATGAAGTAGAAGAGAGAAATGACAAATAGGACTAGCAGAAGCAAGGCGAAGTAACACCGGCTAGGGACCTTGCTGATGAGGCTGATCCCTTGAAGAAAAGGAAGGTTTCTCCCATGAAACCCACTTCCCGAAAGAAATCTAGAGCCACCTTGACTAAAATGCAGACTGTGCTCACTGTGGATGACTTCGAATTTATCATCGTAGCTGTAGTAGATGCCTCACAGGACATCTTGCAGAAACATGAAGCCAAGCAGGAGGAGATGTATGATAGAATCGAGATTGAACTCAAAGGGGTACAACATGCCCTTCAATCTAGCCACGCAGTATCCACTGTGCCCCCACCGTCAGAAGCACCTGAGTTGGGAAATGAGCCTACCCAACTCTGCAGACTAGTTGATGCGACTGAAGCTCACCTTCGTCGTGCACAGGAAGAAATCAAACAGGCCACAGAGGCCCTAAAGAAAGTAGAAACATTAGTCATAGAGCAATGCCAAATTGCACAGCAAGAGAAGGTTGCCCTCCAAACTAAGTTTGAAGAAGAGAAAGCGCAGATCCAACAAGAGAAAGAGCAGTTGCTCGCAGAGCAGGTGGGAGTAAAAGAAACAGTCAACAGAGCACTTCGATCTGTGACAGGCTTAGAACAAAAGGAGGAAGACCCAATGGAACATCAAGTAGAGCATCTTGCAGAAGCTATCCAATAGCTTCAACAAAGAATCACAGACCTCGAGCTATCTAGGGTTTAGTTGTGCTGTAAACTAAGGCTGAATATTAATGAGTTGTAACTGTTAAGTGCTTTGTTAAGGTGTTGTAATCACAAATCTGTGTCCCAACTAAGGTTGTAGACACTGGAGTCCTGCAACCACCCCTGCCTCTACCTCGGGTGAGACTTCACCTGCTTCAAATATGTTGCCGAAAGGGCCAGTAGTTAGGCTTTTGTTGGTACGTTGTTGTAGCGTTGAACCCTGGGTCTACCCCCGTGGCAACACACATCACTATGCACTAGCTGCAAAATTCCTTCTGCCCTCGTTGCACTAGAAGGGAATCTTACTCGAGTCTACTTCCCATATACACAATGTTCACATAAATCAAAATCTAGAGAGGAGTTAGACATACCTTCAACCATACCTTTACCATGTAGTAGTGAAAGACCCTTCTCTCCGATATGCCCCAGTCTTTGATGCCACGTCATAACCTTTTCTCCAGAGACTGTAGGAGTTTTTTCTTCTTCTTCTCCAATATCAGGAAAAATAGAACTATCACACCCATCACTCATAGTGCTTCCTTGCAGCTTATACATAGTTCCAATCCAAAATCCATTCAACAACACTATTTCTCCTTGCACCATCCTACAGGTTTCTTTTTCAAATATTGTCTTTACCCCTGCATTATCCATTTTTCTTAGAAAAATCAAATTTCTGGCCAATCTTAGGATGTGCAGAACACCAGGCAGTGTATCTTTCCATCTATGAGCCTCAACTTGAATTTTCCTCGTCCTATGATTCTTGTTGTCGAGTCATCACCTAGGAAAAAATTACCTCTTTCATACCTTTCGTTTTCATAGAACAACTCCCTATGGAGAGTCATGTGAAAGGACACACCTAAGTAAAAAAAACATGCCTCATGATATGCATGTGTGCTTGAAGAAGCCAACTACACATCCCCTCCTTCTTACTTGGATTTCTTTTCTTCTGTTGAGGGAGAACCTTCATATCCCTTCACTTTCTCAACACTTTTGGATCTACATTTCTTCCTTAAGTGCCCTTCTTTTCTACATTTCCAACATACCTTTAGAAACTTTCCAGGAGATTTAGATCTACCCTTAGAATTAGATCTCCCACTTGAGGAATTAGATCTATTTCTATCCTGGGAGTGTTTTCTTTAAAATGATGCATCTATGCTTTGTCCTTCCATGTTCTTCCATTTCATATCCTCCGATAACAAGGATGAGACAACATGATCAAAAGTCAAGGTAGTTCTATTACTATCTATGGCCACAACCAGACTATCCCACGAGTCTGGTAAAGAGCACAGTAAACTAATACACTTATCTCCATATGAAATTTTAATCTCAACATATAACAACTGACTTACCATAGTGTTGAAATCATTCATATGCTATGTCTCTGAGTCTCCATCTCTCATCCTCAGGTTATACACATTTTTCCGCAGGAACAATTTATCTACCAAGGACTTAGACTGATACAAATTCCCCAACTTATCCCTTAACTCCGTGGCTGTAGATTCGTCTAACATATTACGTAATACTAAAACTGAGAGACATAATCAGATTGTGCTTTTTATCGGACAAATCGGTAAGTGCGGACACAAAATGATCTCCCTAGTTTCACCCTGAATCTAGAACAAAACAAGACAATATACTAAAATTTCCTTGGATTTCAGTTACCAAATAAGAAGAGGATCCAAAACATACCTTTTAAATGTTGTAGACCTGACCTTGCCAATGTGATACCAACTCTGTTGTAAGGATTATGGAGAAGTATCTGCAAAGAAACACAGGCCAACAAAGACAAGAATAACATAGTCTATTCGATATGAAACTATGTATGTGATCAAGGAATCATACAATATGAAAAAATAATGTTCATATAGGAAAGAAAAAATATATATGTATTAAAGAATGTAGAAGAAATATGCAACCAAATGCCTTGATGTTGTCAGGTTCCTTCCAACAGTTCCTTTCTTCCCACACACTTCTGCTCCACGGATTTTGAGACTGTAGATATGACAACTACTTATGATCTTAGCTTGACAAAGTGAATCTCAAAGCCAACATAAGCCCAAAAAATCTATATGAATTAGCTATAGTTGAAGCTAATCCAAACTCTTGGCTAGACTAATATCTCATTAGATGAATCTCTGTAACTAAGTTGAAGTTCCAAAAATTCTCTAACCATTCCCAAGCTCACCAAAACAGTTATTATAAAAGCTAACTTTCCCCATGAGAACACCCCTCCTTTTATAAGCTGAAAATGATAGAGTGAGAAGTTTAGGATGATACCACTAGAACAAGGATGCGACTTAGATCCAAACCGATCAGAGGCCACCTCACCCTCGAAGCTTCTATTCTGGAAGCGTTGAGAAGCTTCTCTTTTTCTTCGTACAGGCGATCATCGCACCCTTAACACTGAGAAAATTGTGACAATGTCACAGGCCACTGTGGTGCAACCTACATCGATCCTAGATCGTCGCACCCTTAACACCGAGCAAGGTGCATCGATCCTTCTTTACAAGGTTTTTTACAAAGGAAAAGATAATTTCAAATCTCTAGGAAAGTTCATCTTCATTCTTCTTCAAGGATTAAGGAAATTTCTCCTTCTAAAGACAAAGGATAGGTGTACATCATTAATGGTCACAGGGGTGATGAAAATAATGTATAACAATAAGCCCCCCAAAGTATGAAGTTAGGACAAAGTGATAGCTGAAATACTTTGTTGAGTGTGTGTTGGGAACAAGGAACACGTCGGTCAGAAACCTGCCAACAAATAAGGAAATACAGTACAATAATATATCATCACCGAGGTAGGCCTTCCCATACTTAGAATACAAATGAATCAAAGAATACACGACGACATGCAAAGATCCATGTCAAGTAAGACAGGTCCTGGTCACCAAACATACACCGTGGATCCATGCCAATATGACTCAAATATGAACATAGCCACCAAAAATACACTATGGATCTATGTGTTAAAGACTCAAATGTGAACATAGCCACGAGAAATACAATGTGGATCTATGCAACATTACAATCTGAATATACTCCAACACAACCTAAATCTGTCAGAAAAAATTTAGGGCCTTCATCTCCACCACTCTATAGTATGAATCTAACCATGCGAATACATGTGCTGAAGTCGAACATGGTAGAAAACACTTGATTACCAATCATTAGTGAATATCGTTAACAAGTGCGAGGGAAATCGCATTTAATGTCAATGACTCCCAAGGTACACTAGTACAATTCAACGGGTGTGAATTTATGAGGTGAAGTCGAACACTCGGCGTAATCTCCCGATTAGGGGTCAATAATGAAAACCCACTGTCGAAAGCGAGGAAACCTGCCATTGAGGCATGCAAGTTCCAAGGTACCAATTAGTTTCTAAGTCTAATTTCTGGATAATGAGTTGAAGTCGACAGGAAAAGACTCGTCACATGAAGGTCTTAATGTATCCCCCATTAATGATACGAAATAGGTAACAAGACTTGAAGTAGATTAGAGTAACAAGTGATTTAGGACTGACTCAGGGATGGCTGACGCAATAGAAGGCTTAAGGACTTTAGAAATGGCCGACGCAATATAAGGCTTTCCAGGTTGAACTTATCTTTGAACATATTGATGAAACAACAACCGTCTTGGAAACATTGGCTTAACAACAGGGATCATAGACCAAATTGTAATCTTATAAAGGAGTATGATCAAGAGACAAGCGGATTTTCCAACCTAGACACAAAGTGGGTGAAAGGGTGTCATGTTCAAAAGAGACTCTTAGAATATATGTTTAGATACATTTCTTTCCCAATTCCCACCCACTATTTCTGACGAGTACCTCTTTATTTTTACATAATCTTGAGGAGGATAACATATTCTTGAAATGTAAGCTCATCCTTCGGATGAGTCCCTCAGAGTATGTTTAACGAACCCTAGGAAG
>JASDQU010102529.1:59466-128553 GCA_032191745.1 Picea mariana
CAAATAGTTGGAGAACTACATGAGACATTGAAGAAAAATGGGGAAGGTAATAGACAACATAGATTCATACACAAAGTATAATGTCTTTTAAAATGTTTGAAATTAAATGATATACATTCTTGTGTATATTATATAATTTCCACTTATAATATTCTGACTTTAAATTGTTTCTCTCAACATCACATCTAGAGCCCATCAAAATAACTAGTGGGCAGCTTATGCAGGCCATGGTGGATGGAATGGTAAATTGAAAACTCCTTTGATATCATGTAAATGGTCAAAATGTTACTATTAATATGTCTATGAGGAATTCCAATATGATATAATTCCAATTTGCACTTTGTATTTGGTCATGGCCTGAACCAGATCCTGACATGCTGGAGGTTGGAAACGACAATATGAACATTGAGGAATATCGGTCACACTTCAACATATGGGATTTAAAGAAGGTAACAAGCAGACAACGTGTAAAATATCCTGTTAGAAACTTAATACACAATTTAGAAATTAACAATATATTATTATATAGCTCTGTGATAATAGTTGAACACAAAACAAGGCTAAAAGAAAACAAACAAAAGGGGAAAAGGAACAAAGTAGAACAAGGAAAGACTATGGAGACATAGCAGAGTTGATGGAGAATCAATGAATTTACTTCTCTCTCTCTTTGTCTATATATATATATATATATATATATATATATATATATATATATATATATCCTACTTACAAGTTATAATTTGACTATCTATTTCTTAAACTCTGTACTTTCATTGTCTTATGTTGAATGATAATCAAATCTAATATCCCGCAAGCACCCTTGATGACTGGATGTGATATAACGTCGACAACCCCACAAACTATAGAGATTTTAGGCAACAAATAAGTTATTAATGTCAACCAAGGTTAGATTTATAAAATTGCAAGATGCCATAATCTCATGCACAACCAACATGGAATGCATGAGGCTTTCATAAAGGAATATTGTAGTTGAAATGATGTGAAATTATTCCCCACCTCAGAGTAAATAATAAATGGAAATGCTTAACTACTCGTGTTCATTTCTTACAAGGTGTGAAGGATGATGCTCATATTTTATTTCATGTATGCAAGATATTAGAATCACCAAATTATGATAATGGATACTTGGTCAAATATTTTTATTTAGGATTTTGGTTAAATATATTTGTAGTCATTACGATGTTCCCTACACTTTTCATGTATTTAATAATTATTTGAAATCAACGGTGCACACTTTTGATATCTCATTCAATTACGAAAACTATTAAGATTTGGATAACTTAGAAAAATAGTTAAGATTTTAACCATGAACAATATTGAGTCTGTTAATATTTCTACAAGGGACAATATTGACCTCTAATATCTCATTCAACTCTGAAAACTGTTAGGATTAAAAAATTAGGATTTGGACAAGGGATAATATTGATTAACTAGTCTATCTATTATATTATTTTGACCTTTTTGGGTAATTATCACTAGAATAGAAGTAGTTTTAAAACTTCACCTCCACGCACCGCACTTAGCACCTGGAAGATGGCTTACCTTCTTCGCATTGTAGCAATTTAAGCTCTCCCTCCTCGCCTTCAATCCACATGTGGGACTCACATTCTCTCCAGTGTCACCACGGTAAATTCGTCCCCTCTTGGCAATTTTCTTGTCCTCTCTTTCGTTTTCAGCATCCAGTACCACCATTTCTCCTCATCATCACTGGCACTTCAGCTGGAATTCACGCGTGGTAATGAAAACCTCTCGCTCATGTTGTTAAATTATGTTGATATTCAAACGATGGGAGCCGCAAATCAAATTTCCAATTACCCCTCTACTCCTCTCCAACATCTGGAGCGCTCTTGCAACAACATTCGACCTCTCTATTCGTTCTCTTCCAATAATATGTGGTGCATATCCCAACCCTTGTGCACCTGTAATAGTTGTGAATTGGAGGCACTCAAATGAAAAATGAAGCTCCAATAACAAGAAATTGTTGCACCTAGGGAATCTCACTCCCAGTTTGAGCATACAATGCAAGAAAGAGAAGAAAGGTATGATAAGGAGCGGGATATCATGCTAAGAAAGGTAAACATGCATATAGACCAAATTCGTAAACATGCACATAGACCAAATTCGACTTCTGGGAAAAGAGAAGTAAGGCATACAAGCTAAAATCCATGGTCTGAATGTAGTAATTCCTTTATAAGGTTCCAACGCTTCGTGTGAAGTAGTGCAACCATCACATCCGCCACCAACGCTCAAAAATCAGGACGAGTCCAAGGCTATAGTGGACACCGAATTAAAGCTACACTAGTCAGGTTCATGAAATGCAAATATGTTTTTTTGCTCTGCGCATATTAGAATACGAACTAGGTATGGAGTTTTTTTTTTTTAAAAAGCTCTGAAAGAATTCAGTTGTATGATGTTCCAAATGGTCTCAGATAACATTATGGCGGAGGTTAGAAGGAAGTATGAACTCACGGCTGAACGCTTCGAATTTCCGAATCAAAAGAGTTGTTACACTATATGTGCCGAGAACAGTTAACCTACCTAAGTATGTTGAATATAGGAAATAATTAATAACATAAAAACCTTGTTTCTAAGATTTCTAAATACTTCAAATATCTTTGAACTTAGAAGAGAAAACTGATAATGAAACTTAAACAAACAACCAATCAAAGAGATTCTATCCTAGAGAAACAAGTCTGTTCATTTCAGGCTCATGAATTAAAGGGATGAACTTAAGAAGCTTGTCTCCTGTAGCAATCAAAACAATAAATAACAATCAACTCCAATCACTCTTGAAATCAAAATCAACTCCAGCTTCATGCAATTCAAAAAAACCAGTACAAGGAACATTCAACATAACTGAGGGACTCCATTTCAGAGCATGAAGATGAGATATAAAGTCTTCTGGTCCTTTGATATACTAAATCTATTGCAATCATAAACTCAAGATATCAATTCCACACTTCAAATAATTAAATGGCCATCTCCAACATTCGAGAATGAAATATCTATTCGATCTAGCACCTGATTGTTCACACCAATCCAAAAACAATTAACTCAATGTTGAATTCCGAAAATGGATTAAAGATCATTAACACACACACACTGCTGTAAAATACTCACACAAACACACAGAACGTATACAAGGAGGTTTACCTTAGTTGGGGCGGTGGGCCCTTGCCGAACCAACAAGGAACCTCTTAAGAAAGTAACAGACTAAATCTTTTCACTCATACTCAAGAATTTGCACAATAGATCTTTTGTATTAATTCAATTGGTAAATCGGATCAACAGTTCTTTACTTCATACATAGAAACAATATGTATCATCTAGCTTTGATAGCATACTTCGTTACATTCCTTATTATCCACACACGCTATCGCCTATACAACATTCCTTAGATAAGGTAAGATGATACTATCAGTATCTATAGATAAGCATTAAACAGTTTGAGAGATTTTACAATTGATATTTACATCGAATTTCTAGGAATCGATTCCATCCTCATGACAAGAAGTGCATGAGCAATGGAGTCTCTCGTAATCTGGAAAACTGATTTGGGAGCTTCTGTTCAACTGCCTTATCGAAATCTTCACCATCATACTGGTCCAACTGGCGCATTATGGAAACAAAGGTTTTGGTATCGGAATACGCACAGTCACGAATATGAGTACTGGAATGAATGCAAAGCAGACAGTACCGGAATAGTGCACGACTTGGTACTAGAATGGATTTGGAACAGATAGTACCAGATCAAAACTGCCTTGGGTACCATAATGGATTTGGTACAAAATTACATGGTGACTGGTAGTACCGGATAGGCTGCTCATGAGTCAAACCATTAGGACTATACAAAATAGAACACTTTAATCGAATTAATTCAAGAAAGTTAAACAAACATGCTTTAAATAATCAATTACCTCTTGTGAACATGAACAAGGTCATTAGGTATCTGTTTGGGAGGAAATAATCAAGTTTAGGCTTGTAACATAGGCAAAAAGGCTTAGATACAAGGTAATATAGGGCATTATACATGTCAAAATAGGGACTCAAAATTTCCCCCATGCTGAAGGTGTTGCATGTCATCATGCAACATTATCAAAACTGATACCCAAAAAATTTATGCAAAATTGGATCTTTCTCTGTTGTTTCTCAGGTTGCAGGATGTTAAAAATAGAAACTTCACTGAATTCCTTCTTGATCACCCTAGTGTAATGGATTAATCGTAAGACCTTGTTGAGTTTGGCAGAGAGCTCTGCATGTTGTTCCTTCAATTGTGTATTCTCTGCCTTGATATGCTTGTCCAATACCTTGTACTCTTCAATTTCTTGCTTCAGCCTCTGAATCTCTGCTATCAATTTTCGTTTGTTTAGGGACTTGTCTAGGCTAGGTGTGATTGCTTCCTTATTCACCTTCTCTCGGGCTTCTTTTTCTTTTCTCAAACCCCTCAAAGTCTCTGTTACCAACCCTTCTGTCTCACTTACTGTAGCTCCACAACCACTTCCTTTTTCTAGAGAACTCAAAATATCCATGGGTTCTCCTTGAAGAGAAGGTATATTTGGAATCGTCACCTGCTTGTCCATGCTTCTGGTGGTCCTTCGTATGGGCAGTGAGACTTTCTTAGATTTGCTGAAAGGGGTAGGAGTTTCCTCAAACAACTTCCTTTTCTTAATCATAACATCGGTTGTAGGCCTGGACACCTGTTTCTCCTATGTCGACTTGATTTTTATCTTGAGGCCTTTAGTTGTGAATTATGGAGTTTGCTTCTGCTGGCCAGCCCGTATTTCTACCCTGGAAGATTGAGGCGCAGGTTCTGGAATTTGTGCCTTCTCCCTTTCTAGCTTCTTTTTATTTTTGCTTGTCACCTTAGCAGTTTCTTTCAATTCACCAACCAATTTTTGGGAAGATCGAGTAACTTCAAGAGTATTTTTCAATTCTTTAGGGGATTTCGGAGGGGGTTTGACAGTTGCCTCATGTAAAATCTCTTGTTGATCTGTCTCCTCCTTCTTTCATTTCTTACTCTGTGATAGTTGGTCTTTAGGACGCAGGACTGAGCTAGTTTCTTTAGACTGTGCAGACTTTCTCTTGTTTTGTAAGTTGAGGTTAGGGGTCTTCTCTACTTGGCTGGCTGGTTCTAATGACACCTCCATGATTGCTTCAAGAATGCTGTCTGATCGACCTCCTAGCTCAGAGTCTTCCTTTTTATCCTTTTGAATCAAGGTAGGACTTATTTTCTGGGATTGGGTGGATTTCCTCTTCCTCGATATAGTAGGTTCCCCTATGACAGACTTTTCTGACATTGATTTCTCAATGGGCTGAGATGAGCTGGGCGTAACAATGCCTCTATCTTTCTTTTCCTTTTTGCTTGAACGCTCACTGTGTATCCCTGCCTCCTGTATCTCAATAGATTTGGATATTTTTTCTTGAGCGAAATTTTGTTGGAGTAATTGCTTCCAACTACCACCTTGTGTCCTTAAAGCATGAACAACCAAAAGTTTGATTAAACCATGGTGATGAAGGCTAGTTTCAGGTTTCTTGGAAACCGACCTCACCTGTCTCACCATCTTCTTTAAACTCATCCATAAGAAGCGGGGAAAATCAATTTGTGGTCCTCCCTCGAAATGTGATAGAAGCTTCAAATGATAAATGAAGGTCATTGCATACCTCCTTTCACAGGTGAGGAATTTCTGCAGACTTATGAGCATCGTCCAATATTCCTCTTTGACATAGCTTCGAGGGATGCCCTTGGTCCAATCGAGGTCTTGAAGTTCTGATTTGAGGAATTTCTGACAGAGTTTCCTATCAACGATCATCCTCTTGAAGTATTTTTCTCCAGCCACGGGGAGCCCTGTTGCTTCTGATATAGTGGCTTCTGTAATTGTTAGCTTCATGTCCCCAAATTGCACACTTCCTCCATCATATGTCTGTGAGAAGGCAAGATAAATTCCTTCATGATGGCCTTTAAACTTCTCCAAAAATGGCACCCACCCTGCTTGTTCATATTTTTCCTTGCAAGCCTGATATTCTACTGTTTCCCTGTACAATTGAAATATAGGCTCATGCCTATCAACCTCCATGCTAGCTTAAACAATTCTCTCGGGCGGATGAGGCACGGACAGAGGATCGAGGGTTGAGTACCGGATAAACGTAGACTGCAATAGAGTACCGAACGGGGAAAAATATACAAGGGATACGAAGGCACGGGATATCTATAGATGGTGTGACAACAACAGTAAATAACGCTCATCTGGATGGCAGAGCCATCCAGAGGAGCATTTATAAATGGAAGTGTAGATTACAACGATCACATCGATAATCATGATGATATGGTGAGCCAGGTCGGATCCACTAACGACTTACGGACTTGTGGGAAAATTGGTGTCAGAAAATATTCTTGGAAGGGTGTGGTCGTTATGATCGGGACTCGTGAGTGTAAAATTGGCTGAGATCATTTCTTGATATGCTTAGAGATGTGGTTCATGTCACTTCATATAGTACGGTAGAGAATCATAAGTTTATGGGGTTTATTTACCAGATAGACAGAGGGAGTATGAGTTTGATCCGGTAAGAGACATCATGACCTTGTACTCTTAATATTTTGGGGAATAAGGACATTTTATCCCTATGGAAATGTGGTCGAGGATTTTACAAAGGTTCGTGAAAAGGGGGGTATGTCATGATCTGAGAGCAATCGGATGTTTTAAATGCATATTTAGTCTAATTCCTTTAAACAAAATGAAAAAATGTTGTCCGTATGTCCTAGCACTAATAATTGGACAACAACTTGGAAATATGATGAAAGTTACCAGTCACATTCTTACCAGTACCAGATCAACTGTATGCAGAGTTTGTGATTAGTACCAGAATAGAACAGGGTCCCTTCTTTAATATCGGATGGGGTTTAGTACCAGATAAGCATAACGCAGTGATGACCATTGGTACTAGATAAGCATTGCGCAGTGATGACCATTGGTACCAGATAAGCATAGCGCAGTGATGACCATTGGTACCAGTTATGCACAAAGATGAACATTGTTTTCTAGTGTTTGAGAGATTTTTGACACAGATTCTGGTGGCAGTGACTTGTACAAACAGTTGGTGTTCTGTGATCAGATTCGATTGCAAAACCATGTAGATGGAATAAATACCAAACCTTAGGAATTCTGAGTTTTGCAAGAAGAGCTATGTGGCAGGAGGGTATTTTGTGAATTGGATTATCAGGTGTTAAGATTCATAGAACCCTCTACTTTTGGAACCAGGGTAATCACAAGCTCCTGCTGGTATTTCCTCTTTATTACAATAATAATAATAATCCTAACTACTACTTTTCTGTGGATTTTTATCGAGCCCAGATTAGTTAATGCTCGTCGGTATTTTCACTTTTAAAGAGTCTGAAAAACTTAAAGGAAACTCTTTATACTGTCCCGTGGATTTTTCTCGAGCCCGGGCCAGTTCTTGCTCGCCGATATTTTCAATTTTAAAGAGTCTGAAAAACTTAAAGGAAACTCTTTATACTGTCCCGTGGATTTTTCTCAAGCCCATGCCAGTTCCTACTCGTCGGTGTTTTCAATTTTAAAGAGTCTGAAAAACTCAAAGAAGACTCCATCTGGTAAATGTCCTCCTTATTTGTCTATTTACATGGGAACATAACTAACTTTTTTTCTTTTGTTAGTTATATCAAAAAAATAAAAGAGAATCTCTATCTAATGACACACCTATGTACAAAAAATGAATTTATACAATTGAACTTACTGTGGTAGGTCAACAGGAGGAGAAACCCTCTTGCTTACCAGTTGCATTTCAGAACTCTGAAGAACATTTTTGACAAAATCCTCTTTTGATAGAGGCTTATGATAAACCTTCAGTCGATGCCCGTTTACAACAAAGGAAGTCTGATTCTCATCAATGGTCTTTATCCTTACTGAACCATTGTCATAAACTGTGTCGATCTCATAAGGCCCCATCCATCTAGTAGATAATTTACCCTTAAATTTTTTGAATCTACTATCATATAGGAGGGCCCAATCCCATGATTGAAAGGACTTCTTTTTGATTACTTGTCGTGCCATTTGGTCCTTTTCTCTTGTATTAGGGTGGTTCTTTGTAGAGCATCCTGCCTTATCTCATCAAGCTCATTTAATTGTAATAGCCTTTGTTTTTGAGCTTTGTTTAGGTCCATCCCTAATTGCATGGCAGTTCTGAAGGTTTTTATCTAAAACTCTATGGGCAATAGTACCTGCTTCCCATACACCAACTCATAAGGTGTATGGCCTATTGTATTTCTCCAAGCTGTCCTATAGGTCCACAAGGCCTCAGGCAACCTATTAGCCCAGTCTTTGTGATGCAGCTGAACAGTCTTAGTGAGGATGGCCTCTATCACTTTGTTGGTCAATTCCACTTGGCCATTGGCTTGGGGGTGATAGGGAGAAGACTTCCTGTGTTTGATCATGTACTGTTCAGTAAGATCCTTGAGAAAATTTGAGGTGAATTGTGTCCCTTGGTCAGTGACTATTTCCCGAGGTACCTCGAAACGAGTGAAAATTTCCTCAAAGAGAAAGTCTACAACAAATTGTTCATTGGCTGAATACAAAGCCTTGGCTTCTACCCATTTTGTTACATAGTCAATGCAAACTAAGATGTACTTTTTTCTACGGGACATGGGATTGATAGGTCCTACAAAATCTAAGGCCGATTTTTCAAAGGGTTCGATCACTACTTGGGCCTGGAGTGGCATTTTGTTGACTGCTGTAGGTTTTCCCATTCTTTGGCAATCATTGCAGCTAGCCACGTATTTCTTTGTGTCTTTGAAGATGGTTGGCCAATAATATCCAGACTGTAGGATCTTGTATGCTATCCTTTTGTCAGCAAAATGGCCTCCACAAGGGTCATCATGACAAGATCTGAAGATCTCTTGCCTCTCGTCCTCCCGAACACATCTTTTGATTACCAAATCAGGTCTAGTTCGGTATAATCAATCCTCATGCCACATATAATTGGCACTTAGCTGAATAATTCTTTGTTTTTCTCTGGATGACATACTTTGAGGCAGTTTTCCGGTTACAAGATAGTTGGCTACGTTTGCATACCAAGGGGTGTAAGTAAAAATGGCAAATAGATTCTCATCCGAAAAATCATCATCTACTAGAGTACTGTCACCTGTGTGAATAAGTCTAGACAAGAAATCAACAACCAAATTATCTCTTCCAGGCCTATCAATGATAGTGATATTGAATTCTTGTAGTAATAACAACCATCTAGTCACTCTAGCATTTGTAACAGGTTTGTTCATTAAAAATTTGATAGCTGAGTGGTCAGTGTGCACAAAAACTTCGTATCCTGTTATATAGTGTCTAAATTTGTTGATGGCATGTACTACTGACAAAAATTGTTTTTTCGTGACAGTGTAGTTTACTTCAGCAGGTGAGAGATTCTTGTTGACAAAGTATACAACATAAGGAATCTTCCCTTCCCTTTGTCCTAAAACAGCTCCCAAAGCGGTATCCGAGGCATCTGTGCAAATATGGAAAGAAAGAGACCAGTTTGGTCCTCTCAAAACAGGGGCGCTTGACAGCTTTGTTTTTAAGATTTCAAAGAGATTTGGCATTGCTCATTCCAACAGAATTCAACATCTTTTGTCAATAGTTTGAAAAGGGAGGCAATTGGGTTTGTAAAGTTTTGAATGAACCTCCTATAATAACCAACATGCCCTAAGAAACTTCAGACCTCCTTTTGTGAGCTAGGGATCTTGATTTGGGAGATAATATCGATCTTGGCAGGGTCTACTCTTATTCCTGTACCAGAGATGTGGTGACCTAAAAAAATTCCTTCAGTGAGAAACATTCTGGATTTTTCATGACTGAGTGAAAGGTTGGTCTCTTTACACCTAACTAGTACCTTCTCGAAATTATTCAATGCCTATTGGAAATCATCCCTATAAACCGTGAAGTCATCCATGTAGACTTCCACACAATCATTGGTTAAATTGGAGAAAATATCCAAGACAACCCTTTGAAAGGTAGCAGGGGCATTACATAAATCAAAAGGAAGAACCCTATAGGCACAGGTCCCCCAGGGGCAGGTAAATGTGGTCTTATCTTGATCTTCTGGTGAAATTTGGATTTGATTGTAACCACTAAACACATCCAAGAAAGAAAAATACCTCTTCCCAGACAAAGTGTATAAAACCTGATATATGAAAGGCAAATGAGAGTATTCTCTATAGGTAGCCTTGTTTAATTCTCAAAAGTCCACACAAATCCTCCATTTCCCGTTTTTCTTTGGTACAATAACTAATGGGGAGACCCACTTGCTATCTGATATAGGGTAAATGAAATTCGCTTGCAGGAGTTTCTGGAGTTCTTCTTTCACTATATCTTTCAGGGCTGGATTCATTCTTCTTTGGGGATGCCTGACAGGTTTAATCTGATCATTAATGTAAATATGATGCATACAGGTGTCTGGGTGGATCCCTTTCATGTCAGAGTAGTCCCATGCAAAAGCATCAGTTTTCCCTTGAATCATTTGTATCAATTTCTGTTGCTGATTTGTTTCTACGCTAGCATTGATATATAAGGAGTTTCCAGGACTGATTTCCATAGCTTGAACAATTGATTCTTTCCCTTCCTCTATTTTTGAAACAGTGGCTACTGTAGAAGTAGAAGGGTTCAAAATTTCTTGAAATTCATGGCTAAAGATGTGTGTGTAGTTAGGGAAAGATTGAGGATAATCAATGCATGCTGAATCAACCAAGAATAGACTTAGGATTTGTTCTTCAGTTTTCTCTTTTACTCCTTTTACTTGTTCAAGTGTCAACAAGGGCTGAGTGTAGTCCTCCTCCCCATAGGAATTCTCCAACCAGAGAGGAACTTCAGTGGCTGGTTGGGCGGGGGTAAAAAGGATAAGTTTTTGACTTTGAGTGCCATTGGAAATTGTCATCTCTCCAGATCGAAAACTAATGAATGCATCAGTAGTGGCCAACCAAGGTCAACCGAGTACTATTGGATGTACCAGTTTGGGGGATTTGGGATGAATTACTAAGAAATCCACAGGGTATTCCCAAGAAGCCAATGTAACTGTTATATCATCTAAAATTCCTACTGGGGTGATGATAGATTTGTCTGCAAGCTCCAACAAGGTTTGTATTGGTCTTAGGCAATCTAGTTGCACTGTTTTCATAGTGTTCACTAACATCACATTTATTGCTTCCACTAGATCAATCAATGTGTTAGGTAAGGCAACACCATTGATTTCTATGGTTACCACTGGGTTCCCTGGATCACTATACTTAGATGGCATTTCTGTTATAAACTTTGATAACTGCCCTACCACCTGTATGATAGAAGGCTCCTTCCTCTTCCTCCTTGGCTTTTTAATGCAAAGGTCCCTTACAATTTTAGCATAGATAGGTATGTCTTTAATGGCCTGTAGTAGTGGAACCTTTACACATATGTTCCGGAGTTCAGTCTCTAGATTATGTTCTAGAGGTTCCTCAGTTTTCTTTACAAGCGACCTTTCTGGATAAGGAGGATTTATTTTCTGAGGTGTTTCTGCTACGAGGGAGTTGGGATAAGGAATTTCTTGTTGTACAGGGGTGTTTCTTTCTTCATTTAATGGATTAGTCATTTGTTCTTATCTTTGAACTGTTTGAACATCTATTTGTTCTTCTTGATTTGTGTGATTATCTACTTGTTCTTCTTGGATAACCACAATGGGATTTTTTTTGTTTACAACCCTTCCTGATGTTAATTCAATTCCATTGAATGGAGGTGGCGTTATTACATATGTGGGGAAGGTTTGTACTTCAACATTTTGTATAGGTTGTGTCGGCATGTTATTTGGGTTAGGGATAGGTTGTGCAGGAATAGGGGTAGGCCGAGGAGGGTTTTGGATAGGTGCAGCTTGCATTGGTTGTTGCATATTTGGATTCATGGGTAGTGCGAGTTGTTGTTGTAATTGTGGGGGCGGAAGAAGAGCAGGAGGGTTAAATTTTGGGAGCATCTAGGAAATATTTGAAGGGTATTGTGGATAGGTGGGAAAATTTGCTGGTTGGAAGGGAGCATTCCCATATACAGGTCCTCTCCATCCTTGTTGCCAAGGTTGGGTTTGTGGTGACCATTGAGGATAATACATGGGGGGTGCCCATTGCTGTTGGGGGTAATGTGTAGTTGGGTCTGCAAACGTGTTGGGGTTTTGCTGTCTCCATGGTCTCCTAGGGTGGTAGGATGTTTAAGGTTCTCCTCCTCCCTTGAACATGGCCTTGAGTCCAGGTAGAGAAGGGAATTCATTAGTAGGATGGTCCTCTGTACAGAGACCACATATTTCAATAACATTAAGGGGGCATTCCTTTTTAGGGTACTTCCTCCTACACTGATGATAGAAAATTGCTCACGCAAAATTTTCTTCTTCTTGTTTTCTTTTAATTTTCATGGTATCAAGTTGGGAAATGATGGTGTTTAGGATATCTGTTTTGAAGTTTTCTAATAGATTTCCCAGTTCAATCCTAGTGACACCTCCAGATGTGGGTTTAACAATTCTGTTGGTAGGATCCCTTATACTTTTCCCAGTTTTAGCTTGACTGTGGGAGTATCTTTTGCAATACTCTGCTATGTCTGCAAATGGATTTTGTTACACATACCTAGAGATCATGAGGTTTAATACTTCAATGCAATCATCCCTCACTCCCTTTAGAAAGACGGTCCTAACTGTAGCTGTGTCTAAGGAAAACTGCTTAGTTTTTTGGTAATTGTATAAAAACCTCTCTAGGTAATCTTCTAAGCTTTCTTCTTCAGATTGCTGTATTTTGAATATATCATTCCTAGCATCCCTAGGTCTGCAGTAATCTTGGTATTTCTAGAGGAAGGTCTCCTTCATACCATCCCAAGACAAAATGGTGTGTTCCCCTAAGCTCATGAACCACCTTAGTGCCGAATCTTTTAGTGTAGCTGGGAAAAGTTTTAATTTTTGAGCATTATCTGTGTAGTTATAGCTCCTACACAATATGTCAAATTCAAATAGAAATGACTCAGGGTATTCTGTTGACATACCTCGGAAATGAGGAAGTGAAGATAATGGAATGTTCTTCATAGAAACGTCTTTAGCGATATCAGTATGGGGAATCCAAATGTCTTTGTTTCATTAGCTGTATTTCCCTCTTCTTCTGCCATATCTCCAAACAACCTGTAAGGGGGCGGTGAGGTCTCTCCACTGAGTGATGGTTCCACCACTGGGTTGCTTGGTATCTCTAGCTGTTCCAAAGTTTTGTGTGGCCTTCCAACAACATATGCAACCTCTTCTATTACTACCTCTGCTTCTTTTCCAGTTTCTCCTTTGGATGGGTTTGCCAATGCTTCCTCTCTTTCTTGCTGTCTTATGTCTTCAATCTGAACAATGGCTTCAGATTTAGTGCCCTTTGCTGTTGTTTCAATTGATCCTTTTGAGCTCTCGCCTCTATGAATTTTTCTTGCATGATTTTTAGATGAATTAGTGTGTGGGGGGGGGGGCGCTTTGTTTTTTTATTTTCTAGCTTTTTTGAAATTTTAGGAGCAATAAATATACCTTTATTATCCCTATACCTACTCATAAAAGAAATTCAAATAAAATAAATAAAAACACAAACTCCTAATTATCAAAGGTAAGAGGACAACCTGACTTTGGAGCAACCCCACCAAAGTGGATGCGCATGTTCTTACCTCTTGTCTTACCGTCTTCTCTCCACCCTCAGATTGTCCTTAAATCCAATCCAAACTTCATCAAACCAATCAAAACTCAAAATGCTACCTATTACCGTTTACGACTCCTCGACAATGGCGCCAAAATGTTGGTGTATAAATATGTTCAATATATATCTTACACTCATTTAAATCTCAATCCGGGGTTCGTAATCAAAAGAGTTGTTACACTATATGTGCCGAGAACAGGTAACCTACCTAAGTCTGTTGCATATAGAAAATAATTAATAACATAAAAACCCCATTTCTAAGATTTCTAAATACTTCAAATATCTTTGAACTTAGAAGAGAAAACTAATAATGAAACTTAAACAAACAACCAATCAAAGAGATTCTATCCTAGATAAACAAGTCTGTTCATTTCAGGCTCATGAATTAAAGGGATGAACTTGAGAAGCTTGTCTCCTGTAGCAATAAAAACAATAAATAACAATCAACTCCAATCACTCTTGAAATCAAAATCAACTCTAGCTTCATGCAATTCAAACAAACTAGTACAAGGAACATTCAACATAACTGAGAGACTCCATTTCAGAGCATGAAGATGAGATATAAAGTCTTCTGGTCCCTTGATATACTAAATCTACTGTAATCATAAACTCAAGATATCAATTCCACACTTCAAATAATTAAATGGCCATCTCCAACATTCGAGAATGAAATATCTATTCGATCTAGCACCTGATTGTTCACACCAATCCAAAAACAATTAACTCAATCCTGAATTCCGAAAATGGATTAAAGATCATTAACACACACACACACTGCTATAAAATACTTACACAAACACACAGAACGTATATAGGGAGGTTTACCTTAGTTGGGGCGGTGGGCCCTTGCCGAACCAACAAGGAACCTCTTAAGAAAGTAACAAACTAAAGCTTTTCACTCATACTCAGGAATTTGCATAATGGATCTTTTGTATTAATTCAATTGGTAAATCAGATCAACAGTTCTTTACTTCATACATAGAAACAATATGTATCGTCTGGCTCTGATAGCATACTTCGTTAAATTCCTTATTATCCACACACACTATCACCTATACGACATTCCTTATATAAGGTAAGATGATACTATCCGTATCTATAGATAAGCATTAAACAATTTGATAGATTTTACAATTGATATTTACATCAAATTTCTAGGAATCGATTCCATCCTCATGACATGAAGTGCATGAGCGATGTAGTCTCTCATAATTTGGAAAACTGATTTGGGAGCTTCTGTTCAACTGCCTTCTCGAAATCTTCACCATCATACTGGTCCAACTGGCGCATTCTAGAAACAGGGGTTTTGGTACCGGAATACGCACAGTCGCGAATCTAAGTACTGGAATGAATGTGAAGCAGACAATACCGAAATATCGCACGATTTGGTACTAGAATGGATTTGGAGCAGATAGTACCGGATCAAAACTGCCTTGGGTACCAGAATGGATTTGGTACTGGATTACATGGTGACTGGTAGTATCGGATAGGCTGGTCATGAGTCAAACCATTAGGACTAAACAAAATAGAACACTTTAATTGAATTAATTCAAGAAAGTTAAACAAACATGCTTTAAATCATCAATTACCTCTTGTGAACATGAACAAGGTCATTAGGCATGTGTTTGGGAGGAAATAGTCAAGTACATGCTTGTAACATAGGCAAAAAGGCTTAGATACAAGGTAAGATAGGGCATTATACATGTCAAAATAGGGACTCAACAAGGGTCTTTAATGGATTTGAGATAGTTTCTAATTGTTGTTGGGGGTTTGAAAGTGGCCCCAAATTTGTTCTTCTTTAAAACTGTAGCAATTCCATCCATAGTTAATTGTTGAAGGCCATTGCCCGAAACAGAGCCAAGACCAATGTTGAGTTTTCCCGAGGCATGAGGTTTTTCTAAGTTGTTTGTTCTAAATGGGAGACACCAACAATATGGAATCAAAGTTTTTTTTTCTTTGGCCTGGTCTCCGAACCCTCACAAAAGAACTCATCCCCACAAAAGGAGATTTATAAAATAGTGGGAAGACATTCCTCAGTTCAACCTTCCATATCTGGAATCAAGAAGGAAAGCCCTCATTTTGTTTGATCTGGCTTTGATCTGACAATTTACAGGCCTCTATCCTAGTCCAAAAGTTGTGGAACTTTAGTGGCTAAGCAATGGTCTCCCAAGATCAAAGGATGTGTATCATCTTTTTCTTCTCGTCATGACTATTTTGTTTTTGTTTTTCTCAATACAGAAGAGTGGGATCTAATATTTCGCTCTGTACCATATTTTGTGGGATTGAGGGGAATGTATCTAGCATCGTGGTCCCTAGACTTCAACCTGGGAGAGGAAATTACAACATCTTCAATGTGGGTTAGATTCCCTCATCTCCCTCTAATTTTTTGGGGGTGACTACACTCTTAGAGGTATTGGAAATAAACCAACAGATTCATTAACCAAGAAGAACCAATAGGAAATTTGTTTTCTCATGCAAGAATATGCAAGGAGTTGGATTTGGAGAAGGGACACCTAGAGGCTCTATAGATCATTATTGATGGGTGGAGCCATTGTTGCAAACAATATTTAGAACATATTCTATTCAAATACAATATTTGCCATGTTTTATGGACATTTTGCTAAAATTTGTCCAAAAACCCAAGAGGAGCAGCCACCGTCAAAGAAAAGTCAAGAGAAAAATCTGAGTTCAAGAATGTTTCAAGTAGGCACAATAATTATTAGCGTAAGGGGTTGCCTCAACTAACAGTACCCTGAGAATGTTTTCCCACCTCAGTAATTAATTCTTGGGAATCTTGAGGGTTCACAAAATCAAGAATACATTGAAAAGAAATATGAATAGGAAGCAACTAAACCCAACCTCAGATCATTGCATCTTGGCAATGGCACATATCCAACTCCTAAGGATATTGAGACTATGCTCTAGCCAAAATATAAGTAGAATAAGGAGAGGAGGAAGAAGAGGACGTAGAGGAAACAAAGGAGGAACAAGAGGAAAAGGAAATCAGGGAGGAAGAGGAGGCAAAGGAAATAAAGGATGAAGAAGGGGATGAGGAACCAAATCCAACATCTAGGTTCACTTTGAATCTTCTAAATCCATTGCCAAAATCTTGAAGAAAGCTCCAAACCTTTCCCCTCCACTGACAAAGGGAAGGAAATATAATCATGAATACAAGATTTATGAAGCATAAAATAATATACTCTTAGGACATCAGGCACTTCTGGAACATACTTTCCTTCAGTGAGGGATTAAAACTATCAATCAATAACTCTGTTATATATATGTACTTTCCTACAATGTAATAAATTTGTAAGAATGTATTCTTGTTCTCATGTATTAGGAAATAAAAGCCACTGCAGGAAAAATCCTCTTCTCTCCTCCCAGTTGCTTGAGGGGAGAAGGATAAATCAACAAAAAATGCAAGATTGGCAAAGATTATTAATCAACACCTTTTGTAAGCTCAATGTTATCTCCACTACAAGTTCTTTTTAATAAAAAATATATGCCAATTACTATTAAAAGATAAAATATATATCCATAGTTAATTAAATGTAGGGAAATAAGACTTTGAAAACCTCCTCCTTAATATGTTCCTTATTCCTAGGTCCTCGACGAACATTATGAAAAGTCTTAATCCCCTAATTTTCCTTAAACATTGTCCTTAAATACCTTCCAGAAATTGAATTTTCTTCTTCCAAATAGTCTTCATTTGAGATTTTCAATGCTTTAGTTGCTAAAGTATTGAGAACACAAGTTTTTGAATGGATTGATGTTATGGCTACGCATAAAGGTATTGTTCCATGTGATTTTTTTGGTCTATAGACTAATAGTGTGACTAAAATTATGTATGAATATAACAACTTATAATTACAATATTATTTTAATAATCAACATTTTATATTGGTCACTTAAGGTGAAGGAGACCTCAGGAACCCATTGACCAAGGAAATATCAATGTGGGTGAGCCGTCTAGGTGACTGATATATGTGTCTTCTCTTGATAAGAAGCTTGTATTGTAAACTTCCATCATAAGACATCAAACCCAGAACTCTAAGAACATTATTGAACTCTAGGGTTTGTGAAACCCAACGGATGTCGAGATATACAGATTTGAGGACAAACTTATAAACTAGTCAATAGTAGAAAATGAAAGATTACTAGATTGCGTTGGTTTGCTTAATAGGATATGGATTGACAAATCGAGTAAACCAATGATACAAGGTTCCAATTCTGAGGAGTTGTGAGTACTTTGGTGATGTGTTGGTAGATAAAGATGTGGCCCAACAAGAAAGTGACCTAAAAAATAATGCAACAAAAAACCCCATGGGAAATGTTATGGGAGATCCATCCAAGGGGATGTTACGCTCCAAGAGTCCTATCACCCGGTGATTGGAGGAGGGATTTGTTGTCGATGAAGTTGGGAAGACAAACATAGGGCCAAAAAAAGTGATTGTAGTCTAAATACAAGGAGATGTATCAAAGTACGGGTAGAAGGTTGAAAAAATGTTGAATACGAGGAGAGTAGGCCTAGACCAGTAAATAAGGGACCTCCAAGGTGACATGTTTTGGGTTGGACTGCAGGTTTTTACAGGCATGAGACTTAGGGTTTATGTAGGGTGAAGAGAGGAAATGTTAAGGGAGATAGAAGGCTATAGATGTGGAATCTATGTTAATCATGTAGGATGAAGTATTGGATTATATGGATTATCTATTGGAGGGTCAACAAATATGGACTAGTCCATCATTTAGAACACTTGGAGACGTGTCAGATCCTAGGAGGACTTATCACATGGGATCACACCCATTAGAGGAGGAAATAATGGCCATCATAGGGGAAATGATGTTGCCTTTGTCTAACCACTACACTTGGGTCAAGGCTCTGTCAAGGGAAGGGGTGACGTGACTAGATGGTGTCTCGTCCAAGGTTCTTCAATGCAAAGTAGGTACACCACCTGTGAAGCATGTTGGATCAGATTTAGAAGATCCTTAGTATTTAATCTAAAGGATATGAAAGTACATGGATTTAATATGACCTCAACATGGCAATGATGTCACTTTTCCTCTAGTCAATACATGTAGAGAATTTAAAATTCCCGACTGTAGCACAACTGGAAGAAATGAAGTCTTAACCGAGCCAGGGTTTATCGGAGAGTTTATGGAATTGAAACATTTGAGCAGATCCTCAATCCCTGATTAAGAGGGCTTAGGGTCACATAATCTAAAGGGAGTGAGGAAACACAAATGGCATAAATGTATTAAAAAAATATAGGTTCTTGTCAACCTGACTTTGGGACAAACAACCAGGATTAATGAAATAATGGAGTTGGGGTATTTGGCACTTGTAGGTTAGTTTCAAGGTAGAAGGATGAGTAGTTAATTGTTAAAGGGTTGGAGAAAATCCAACTTTGATCCCATTTTCCATTACACCCCTCAAACAATGACCCTGGTAAAAGGAAGGATGGTTTGGGCCTTCAAGACTGTGGGAGAAGCTGAAAAAGTTCTTCGCAAATGGTAGAAGTAGGGTTCACAACCACTTTTTCATAAAAATGGCATATAGTCTTCGATGCTCAATCTACTTGAGTGGATATCCTCCTAATTTGGGTCAGACTTTCAAGGCTCCCTCTGGTCCCATGGTCAAAATATGCGTGTGAGGAAATAAGGAATGCCCTCGACATCTACTGTGGAGTCGATTTGACTTTGCATGACTCAAGGTTACTTGGAATGGCTTGGATTCTCGTGGGTTTGGAGATTAGTAAGGGATTGACAGAGATCATAAGAATAGGTGTAGACGTATTTTATTTAACCTTTGATTATGAAGGTATACCCTTCAAGTGTGGGAAATGGCATAATTACGGGCACCTAACAACCGTTTTATTCATCCAATTCATAAGACGATATGGGCTCACAGGAAGAATCTGAGAGATATGGAGGAGGAATGACAGGGAATAATCCAAACCTAAAATATGAAGGAGGATTTGGGGGATAAGGTGACCACTAGTTGTCCTTAGGATGCACCTCTGGACATAGGCTAGCATAAGGATTTGAGCTTGGATGAAATATAGTGACAATAAGGAATGCTCACCACAATTGGGTAAGTCCTTACGATATCCTTCTCTGGATAAAATAAATCCTTTGAAAATTTGAATTTTGGGACTCGGGGTTTGATGTAGAAATGAAAGGATTGGAACCATTCAGTGATTTTATACCCAATCTATTTGGAATAAAAAATACTAATCCCCCACCCCTCATTCTTATTTCTAGGATGAATGAGACTCGGTTAGATGAGAATTCCCAAACAATGTCATCTACAAGCCTTAGCATGGAACCAAATGCCAAGGAGACAATTCGAGATTCAACTTCTTTGGAACCCTTGAAATATAATCTCAAATATAGGAGAAAAGGTACTCTTAATTTCCGAGGGTAGGCATTAGTGGGCTTGGGATACATTGAAGAGAGAGGTAAAAAATATCCTCAAAGGGGAACCCAAAAAAAAACAAGTTCAAAAATTAGATATGGAAAACACCTATCCCTAATCTTTTTGACCCTAAATTACTGAGGGTTGGCCAATCACTCAAAAAATTGTCCCTAAAGAGACTACTAGAGACAACAAACCCAATTATCATCCTTTTGCAAGAAATTAAGACTGATGGGGAGAAAATTACTCAGAAACTTTCAAAAATGTTTTGTAGTTAGGAATTCATTTTTATTGATGCCATTAGAAGGTTGAGGGTGAACACTACTGGCAAGAAGATTTTTTTTTACCATTTCTAATTCATGGGATTTTACTACGGGACTAGGGATTTCCTTGTTCTCTCTGCACATGGGAAAACATATCTTTATTTTGAATGCATATAGACCTTATATGGATGTGGTGGAGTATTGCGATACATTCTTCAAAATCTATTGCATACAAAATTGTTTTGTGGTGGGGGCGGACTTAAAATTTAATTTAGGAACCTCATAAGTGTGGGGATCAATATCACAAGTGGACAATCTTTATGGTTATTTTATAAAAAAATTGGAAGTAGGGTTGTGTTGATGGCCAAATATGACCATATTGTACATTGGGGATATTGCCCGGTCAGGGTCCCAAATAGACCCTTTTCCGTTGAAATGACGATTCCAACTGGTTCTATGGGTCTCCAGTTACCCGTGTCCTAACCTAAGTTCTAATCTAAGTTAATACACACACACACACACACACACACACACACACACACACAACTTTTTATCTGCTAATGTATAATGTTACTTATTTTTATCAGTATACAGAAAGCAAGGGATCACTCTCTCGTGGCATTCTTACAAGAAAGCAATCCTAAGGCTGAAACAAGGGCTCAACTACACCACACTAGATTTTGCTCATGTGAAAGGGGACTTTGGACTAAATACAAATGCAGATTAATCCTAAGATGCAAGAAAACAAAAAGAAAATTTAATCTATTCTATCTTGATTAGGACAAGATATAGATCTCATCCAAACCAAGATACAAGTGATAAAAAGAAAGGGAGATGACTGATATTGAATTCAATATTAAGATTTGCTTGCAAATCATAGAAACAGTCCATATGATTTGCAAGTTATTCACACAGACATGTAATATAATGGATTAAATAAATAGTCATTTAAGTCAGCCAAAACATATACTTAAACTCAATAAAATAGATTCAATGCAAAATCTACTATCATATTGAAGAAACAGTTCTTTCAATGCAACAATAATTAAAACAAAACAAGATTATAATTAAATGATAAATAATTATCATTAACTACAATCAAATTTCCATGAATCTATAATCGAATTCTGATTTGAAATATTTTCCTCTCTGTAAAGATAGCTTTAAGAAATTAAAGATTCAAATCAAAATTGAATTGACAAGAAGAAATAACAACAAATTTGCAAATCATATATTAGTGCAAGTGAATGAAAATTTGTTATTAGCTTCAAATAAATCTGGTCTTACATAGTCCTCAAGAATCCCATAGAAAGAGAATCCCTCTAATACAATAGTGTAATCAAGTGCTTCTTTCCCTGCATAATTACTTCCCCTAGTTTCAGATATCTAGAACCTGTAACATCTCCTCTCTTTTGACTTTCTCCTTCTTCTCTTATAAGAAAAAAGACCCCTCTTAGCTAAAACTAAAAACTAAAAAGTAGTTATTATAAAACTGTTTTAATTCTAAAACTAAAAATTAAAACTCAACCAACTCTTAAAAAAATAGAAATAAGTTTTTTTTTTCAATTTTTTTTTTTGTAACTATTTGATATTAATCTTCTGCTTGTCCTTGAAATTTATGTACAATTCTTAGTCCAAATCCTTCTTTGTACACCTGTCATCATAAATGAAAGCTAATTAATAACAAAAAACAAAAACAAACATCATAGACAACTACAAAATTTCAAATTTTGTAGCTATTCTTAAAAAAAAAAAACTGAAATTGAATATATCAAAAAACAATTTAATTCAACTTTTTTTCAGACCAACATCTAAATTAAGCACTTGACATTTAATGAGGTTGATTTCATAAATCTGAAAAAAAAATATTGATTCAAGAAAAAAAATCAATTGCCAACAAGCTTTTGATCTTAGCATATTTTTCCTTGAATTCCACTTTTTGCTTACCAAACATGCATAATGCTATAATACCATTCTTCTTATCATTCAAAGAGTCACGGACAACAAAATTTCTAATTTCAAAAACTTGTATAACAGGTGGAGGAATATCATCATGTTCAAAAATTTTATAAAGATTTTTAGATTCTTAATCAAAATTTCGGAATTGTGTTTTAAAACAAATTTCAAGCTCTGACTTTTGGTAATATGTTGCAGGGTTTCTTGAGGATTTTGAAGATGAGGGATATTGCTTTCAATAATCCCAAATGATTTTGTAGATTTCAAATACAAAATAAAGTCAAATAATGATAAAACAAATTATAAAATTTCAAAATCAAGATTTGTTTATAAATTTCCTTCAATTGGTGCATGGGTGAAACTTGAAAAAATACCTTCCAATGGATCAAGGATATATAAAAAACTACTCATCAATTTGGGAAAATTCTTATAATTCAACTAAATTCATCCATTCTGAGAAAAACCCATGTTTTAGTTTTATGAAATTCAACATGGTTTGATCATAAATTGAAAATGAAATTTGTGAGTTTGTTTAGATTTCGTCTAAATAACGGAAGAATTCAAGAATAATCCAGAGCATATCAAATCATTCAAGATTAGAAATAAAAGATACAAACAAAGAAATCATACTTTTGTTTTCAATATATGAAACTTGCAATCCCCAAATCACAGTTTTCCTCATTGAAACTAAGCACAAAACTTGATCCGTTTGGTTTTTGATCTAAAAAAAAGGCGGCTACATAATTTTCTAGAAAAATCTGTCCTAGAAAATCGATTCTATCTATGAAAATAAACATTTTTTGAAGAAATCGCTCCCGCGTAATGTAAAATGGCCCATTTTGGAAATGGGTTTTCGACGGTTTCCCCAGATTCTCAACCATTAGTTCGTAATTCACCGTGCAAAAGTACTGCTCTGTTCAGGCACGAATTCACCAGTCCTTCAAACTAATTAATGATATCCCACCATTTTCAACTAATTCGCTTCAACAAATTCAAAACCCGAAGGATCAGATTTGAAGATTAAACCCATGAGAGAATTGCACAAGCAAAATCTGAGGTGAATATATGAAATACAAAGTTGTGTGTATGAAACCCTTGCTCATAATGAAAAAACCCTTATGATAGAAAATCCCTAAATTGTGAAAGGATGATAAATTATAAGCTTATCTCAATTTTGATGGGTGAATTAGTGTTTATGGGAAGACACACGATGCTATCCTAACCCACTACATGGAGTAGAAGAAAAGAAAGTTCAAATGCTATATGGCAAACTCAAAATTCAAAATATTTTGTTACCCAAATCATGTATTAAGTTGATAATATTAATCATATTAATAACATTGTTGCCATGATTTCATAAACCTTTTCCCATATAAATGATGAATATCACATGTTAACACATAACACTTTGAGCATATTTTTGATTATAAGGTAGACTATAACAAAGTGCATTAAATCACAATATGAAATAAAATCTCTTTAATTCTTCATCCAAATAATATAAAATGGTGAAATAAATAAGACTTAGTCTGAAAAACAACTTTTGAATAGCCTAATTTTTTGTTTTTTGTAGCTCATGTGAAAACATTATCATGAACATGTATATAAGCAATATGATCAAGATCATTGTCCCCGAGGTGTAGGACAGTTGGTGACGAAGTGTGTTGTTTAGGCGGTTAGTGATGTTAAAGTCACTGGTTCGAAACCTGCGGGGAAAAAAAATTCATCCATGTTAAGGGTTGGTGTGGCTCAGGCCGGGTGCGATCCCCAGGTGATTTTGATGGCTTAGATGCCTCCGAGTCGCGGTTTCTTAGCCACAGGTTAGTCCCACATGTCACGGAAAAACTAAAAAAAATAAAAAAATATGATCAAGATCATTAGAGATGAATAATATATAAAATCTACACACATCACTTTGTGATAAAGTTGATAATCAAAACAACTTAAAAAAAACAATAAAATCGACCTAAAAGTGATATGACACAAGGAAAATCTCGAAATTGAATTTTGAGTTTTATATTAAAAAATCAGGAAATTCAAAAGAATGCATGCATCATCGATATAAATAAGAGTCAAATATGAAAAATCCTCAGCTCTAAACTTAACAAGAGCATTGATGCTCAGTTTCAAATCAGGATTCCAAACATATTTACAAAGAAAAATTAAACCAAACTAAGAATATTTTTCAAAAATAGAGGGGCTAAAATTATTTTTATTTACAATAAATGCAAATTTGGGAGGGTTGTTGTACATGACAACAATTGGCGACACATGGGGAAGAATTCAAGAATAATCCTGAGCATATCAAATCATTCAAGATTAGAAATAAAAGATATAAACAGAGAAATCATACTTATGTTTTCAATATATGAAACTTGCAATCCCCAAATCATAGATTTCTTCATTGAAACTAAGCACAAAACTTGATCTGTTTGGTTTTAGATTTAAAAAAAAATGCATCTACAGATTTTTTTGGAAAAATCCATCCTAGAAAATCGATTATATCTATGAAAATATTCACTTTTTTGAAGAAATCACTTGAGAGCCAAGTAAAATGGTCCATTTTGGAAATGGGTTTTCGACGGTTTTCCCAGATGCATAACCATTTGTTTGTAATTCACCATGCAAAATTACTGCTCTGTTCAAGCACGAATTCACCAATCCTTCAAACTGATTATTGATATCCCATAATTTTCAACTAATTCGCTTCAACAAATTCAAAACCTGAAGGATTAGATCTGAAGATTAAACCCATGAGAGAATTTCCTAAGCAAAATCTGAGGTGAATATGTGAAATACAGAGTTGTGTGTATGAAACCCTTGTGCCTAACGAAAAATCCCTTATGATAGAAAATCCCTAAATCGTGAAAGGATGAGAAATTGTAATCTTATCTCAACTTTGATGGGTGAATTAATTTTGTGTTTATGGAAAAAAACATGATGCTATCCTAACCCACTACATAGAGTAGAAGAAAAGAAAGTTGAAATGCTATATGAAAAACCCAAAATTCAAAATATTTTGTTACCCAAATCATGTATTAAGTTGATAACATTAATCATATAACGTTGTTGCCATGATTTCATAAACCTTTTACCATATAAATGATGAATATCACATGTTAATGCATAATGCTTTGAGCATATTTTCGATTATAAGGTAGGCTATAACAAAGTGCATTAAATCTCAATATGAAATAAATCTCTTTAATTCTTCATCCAAATAATATAAAAAGGTGAAATAAATAAGACTTAGGATGAAAAACAACTTTTGAATAGCTTAACAGTTTGTTTTATTTTTTTTGTAGCTTAGGTGAAAACATTATCACGAACATGTATATAAGCAATATGATCATGATCATTAGAGATGAATAATATATAAAATATATACACATCATTTTATGATCAAGTTGATAATCAAAACAACTTAAAAAAAACAATGAAATCGACCTAACAGTGATATGACACAAGGAAAATCTCGAAATTGAATTTTGAGTTTTATGTTAAAATTGAGGAAATTCAAAAGAATGCATGCATCATCTATCTAAATAAGAGTCAAAATATGAAAAATACTCAGCTCTAAACTTAACAAGAGCATTGATGCTCAGTTTGAAATCAGGGTTCCAAACATATTTACAAAGAAAATTTAACCAAACTAAGAAAACATTTCAAAAATAAAAGGGCTCAAATTATTTTTATTTACAATAAATGCAAATTTGGGAGAGTTGTTGTACATGACAACAATTGGCGATACATGGGGAAGAAACAATTATCTCTGGTTTAAAATAATAGGATTAGATTTACCAAAGGTTGAAATGAAATATTTTCAACAAAATATTGCACACTACACCATTCTCAAAGGTCCTACATAAGACAGATTTGAAGCAAAATAAGTTTTTTAGAGATGAAGGGATTTGAATGCCTAATTCCAAGACAATGAATCCAAATGAAGGGAAAATTCATTAAATTTTAATTACACATCTACTTTTGGAAAGCAAAAATAGATAGCAGGTAATTAAAGATTAGTATGCACCTGTTTAAAAATTACCTCTTTACCTCTTTAGAAGCTAATTAAAGATTAGCAAGCCTGTTCAGTACCCTGACGAAGTTGTGTTGGTACCATGTGTGCATTTACTCGCTGCAACAAGCCTGTTCAGTAGCTTGGCGGGTTTACACACATTTCCCACACAAATGTGCTTTCAACTCTCTAATGAGACCTTTTTGATTAATTTATTTAGAAAATTTGTTTTAGCAATTAAGTGAATAGAGAGGGGTGGTACATAAGTTTTTATTTTTAATTGTTTATAAGGACATAATGCAATACCATTTGAGTATGAACTCACTAGTTTCTCTTTATCTGCAAAAGTAGATGATTTAAATTTGGAGGGGTATAGGAGGGATTCAAAGTAAAGAATATTAACAACTCTTTCCTTTATAAAGATAAACTTATAATACTTGAAACATATCTCAATATTCCCCATGGGCAACGATTGATGTACAAGAAAAGTGAAAAACTTGATATAGATGACCTTAAGGAAAATAGAATCCTATTAAAATTGTAGACTAAGGATTTCCCCATGTACACCAATTGATATTGCGTAGGAAGGATCCCCCCATATAAGCTTTGGGAAGAATACAAAATCCAATAAAAAAACAAGACAAGAAAAACCAAAAAAATTAAATCATTGCAAACGAAAAAATAAAAAGTAAATCCAAAGAAAAAGATAAAGAGAAAATCCAAATCTGAAAATAAACTTCAACAAGGCAACTTATGAAAGTGTATCCCAACAAAAGAGTGAATTTGAGGAAAGCACGTTTGTCTATCTTAAGTGAGATTTTTTTTTAGTGATTCATTATGTTTTGGCAAGCTGCAACTAATTGGGCTTTTTATTCAAACCAAAATCTAAAACCTAGACAATGATAAGGATTAAAAGATGAAGTTAAATTAGATTTCTCTCGCCTCACAAATGTTTTGTTTCAAAATTAAGTCTTTATAGAAAAATGTAAACGATTATGTAGTAAAAATGAGGCTTATAACGAGATTGAATGAAAGTAAAGCATAGGTTCAAAATTCTCCGATTTATCTTATTTGTAACTTGATCAACATCATCACTGTTGGTTTAGCAGGTGAAATGAGGAGAGCGAATTCTTAGCAAGCAAGGGTGTTAGATTTTCTGAAAGTTCCCGAAGACCTGCAAGAAACAAAACTTAGATCAACAAATACTAAAAAACAAAACAAACATGAAATTAAAAACAAAAAGACAAAAAGTAAAGGATGAAAATAAGCACGTGAGACTTATCTTGAAGAATCTCGTTATGATTTACCTTAGAGATGTTGAGTTTCTCAAAATTAATGAAGTAACCTCTTCTTATGATAAAAATTAAAACATGAAGAAGTTGAAGATTTAATTAAGTTCTCATATGTCCAAGATCAACAATTGATTAAATCAAAACTTAAAGTAAATCTAAGCTAAACTAAACTAGACCTACTGCTACTTTAACTTTATGAGGAAAATAAGACTACATATAGTTAAATTTCCAATGAAACCATTCAAGTTCTTTGATACCCACAAACATATGTACACGATGAATTAGTAACTGGATTTTAATGAATAATAGACAATTAAAATTCATTTTGTTTATGTACATTTATTTTTAGTAGAGACAAAAGAAGAAATTTATCAACATGGAATTTCTTATGAAATGTATTTCCCAACCAAGATTCAATTCTACCATGAAAATGATTTTGGAATGGGTTGAACGAGATCGTGATTGGAAAAGTATTTTTCTGACCCTGTTGAGAAAAGTTAGTACTATTTACAATATGAAAAGAATTTACATTACTATTTACAAACCTATTAACAAAAAGTAAAGACTTATTCTTATGAGTTTCATTTTCACAAGTATCAACCCCTATAGTGTAATCAATAATAGAACTTGTATCTACTTGTGTTAAAAATTTAAGATTATGAAAAGAAGTAGGAACTTGAGTTATATCATAAGAATCAAATACAGGCATGGAATTCATTTGTTTAAAATTAAAATCATTATGTGAAGACTCAAGATGAGAATTAGTTGAAATATGATCAGGAAAAGGATATCCCATATCTTGGAATTTGGATTGATCATGAGGGTTGAAAATAAAAGGACCTGACATAACCATCACCTAGGGGTGAAGTGCCTTACTATCCTAAACCTCTAGATTACTATCATAAATGATTTCACATTCACTACCTTGACTATTTTCCTTTAAATCAAAACTAGAAACATAGGATGATGAACATGTATGAAAATTACTCATTACTCTGATAATCATGATTAAAAGATACAAAATCTGTTTGACTTAAGACAATCCTTTTATTTTGTAAAATGTCATTTAAATGAAGAGAAACTCTTAAATGATTATCAAACAAATTTATGTCAGCACAAATATCAGGGTATAATGAAAAATGACTATTGGAACAGATAAAACTAAATATTTCTCTATTCATAGAATAATCATTATCATTAAAAACTTGCTCTTGAGTTTCTAATATCATTTCTCCATCTTTTTATTCAGCGGAAATATCACTTTCAGATAAGGGATTAATTTGGTTGGGTAAATATTTCCCTTCTTGAAAATGAGAATCAAGATGTTCTAATATGCGAGGCTGAGAATTACTAATAATGATATTAGAAATACCAGTTAAGTTACTCCTAATGAAACAACTGTCATCATTATGACAAACAACAATTGTGTTGGGATTTGAAACATTTCCAGGATGAATTATGATTTCATTATATGAATTTGTGCTTTCCTGAAATTGTTCCTTAATAATTTTTGAATTGGTTGTTATAACAAGTTCAATTATGTCATAAGAAGTAATAGGTTCATCAATAGTAGAAAATACACTAAGAAAAGATAAATTTTCTAGTTCATTATGATTAATACAAGGAAGTGAAAGAATGTGTTTAAACCATGCTATTAATTCAAAATATGAAGGAAAATTATCAAACTTAAATTGAAGGAAGATCAAATTGAATCTAAGAAGGAGATTGTCATAAGACTTACCTTCAATTCTTTGCGTTCTCAAGTTCGAGGCAAACCTGACCACAGTCATAATATTAAAATCTATGTAGGAATATTCGAGCAAACTCGTCCCAGCTACCTATAAAATCAACCGATAATTATCTACACCAGTCTTTGGCTTGTCCTGTTAAGGTGAGAGTGAAAATCCTACACATGACACCATCATCAATATAATTTTTTTTACAATTCAAAATATGATGAACATGATGAAATACAAAAGATATAGACTCACCATTAAATTTTACCCGTGACAAGTGTTTAACTACCTTTGTTGGAGTGTTTGATGCACAACTAGATATACAACTCCATATGGGCAGTTTAGGAGCCATTAAAAAAAATGAATGAATTAAATAGATATTTATTTAATGAATGAATGAATGAATGAATGTAATGTAATGTAATTGCTTAAATAGATATTTATTTAAGTCAACCAAAACATATACTTAAACTCAATAAAATAGATTCAATGCAAAATCTACTATCTTATTAAATAAACAGTGCTTTCAATGCAACAATAATTAAAACAAAACAAGATTACAATTAAATGATAAAGAATTATCATTAACTACAATCAAATTTTCATGAATCTATAATTGAATTCTGATTTGAAATATTTTCCTCTCTGTAAAGATAGCTTTAAGAAATTAAAGATTCAAATCAAAACTGAATTAACAAGAAGAAGTTACAACAAATTTGCAAATCATACAGTAGTGCACGTGAATGAAAATTTGTTATTAGCTTCAAATAAATCTAGTCTTACATAGTCCTCAAGAATCCCATAGAAAGAGAATCCCTCTAATACAATAGTGTAATCAAGTTTTTCTTTCCCTACAAAATTACTTCCCATAGTTTTAGATATCTAGAACTTGTAACATCTCACCTCTTTTGGCTTTTTCCTTCTTCTGTTATAAGAAAAGAGACCCCTCTTAGCTAAAACTAAAAAATAAAAAGTAGTTATCATAAAATTATTTTAATTTTAAAACTAAAAATAAAAACTCAAAACCAAATCCTAAAAAAATAGAAATTAGTTTTCTTTTTTCAAAAATAATTTTGTAACTATTTGATATTAATCTTCTGGTTGTCCTTGAAATTTATGTACAATTCTTGGTCCAAATCCTTCTTTGTACACCTGTCATCATAAATGAAAACTAATTAATAACAAAAAACAAAAACAAAAACAAAAACAAACATCAATGACAATTACATAATTTCAAATTTTGTAGTTATACTTAAAAAAAAACGAAATTGAATAAATAAAAAAACCATTTAATTCATTTTTTTTTCAAACCAACATCTAGATTAAGCACTTGACATTTAAAGAGGCTGATTTCATAAATATGAAAAAAAATATTGATTCAAGAAAAAAATTCAATCGCCCACAAGCTTTTGATCTTAGCATATTTTTGCTTGAATTCCACTTTTTGCTTACCAAACATGCATAATGGTATAATACCATTCTTCTTATCATTCAAAGAGTCATGGACAACAACATCTTCGATTTCAAAAACTTGTATAACAGGTGGAGGAATATCATCATATTAAAAAATTATAGAGATTTTTAGATTCTGAATCAAAATTTCAGAAATTATGTTTTAAAACAAATTTCAAGCTCTGACTTGTTGTAATATGTTGCAAGGTTTTTGAGGAGTTTGAAGATGAGGGATATTTATTTCAATAATCCCAAACGATTTTGTAGATTTGAGCTACAAAATAAAGTCAAATAATGATAAAACAAATTATAAAATTTCAAAATCAAGATTTGTTTATAAATTTTCCTCCAATTGGTGCATGAGTGCATGAGAGAAATTTGAAAAAATGCCTTCCAATGGATCAAGGATATATCCAAAAATGCTCATCAATTTAGGAAAATCCACGTGGTTCAACTAAATTCATCCAGTCTGAGAAAAACCCATGTTTTATTTTTCTGAAATTCAACACGGTTTGATCAGAAATTGAAAATGAAATTTGTGAGTTTGTTTAGATTTTGTCTAAATAGCTTAAGAATTCAAGATTAATCTTGAGCGTATCAAATCATTCAAGATTAGAAATAAAAGATATAAACAGAGAAATCATACTTCTGTGTTCAATATATGAAACTTGCAATCCCCAAATTGCAGATTTCCTCATTGAAACTGAGCACAAAACTTGAATCATTGGTTTTGAATCTAAAAAAAAAAACGGCTACATAATTTCGTGGAAAAATCCGTCCTAGAAAATCGATTATATGTCTGAAAATTTTCACTTTTTGAAGAAATCAATTGTTGATCAAGTAAAATGGCTCATTTCGAAAATGAGTTTTCAACTGTTTCCACATAATGTCCTCTATCCTATACAAAATTACAGAATTACAATTATGCTGCAATTTACAATTATGCTTAAACAAGCATGTGAGATGAACTATTATGTTAGTAGATATAAGATTAATTTTGAATACTTTTAGCATTTGATTATATAATTTTTTGTTTATATTAATAGTTTTTTTTCCTTGGAAAAAAAACTTCATAACATCCATAGAATTTTCCCCTTTCTTTTCTTTCAAATTTTTTTGTCTTCTTTATCAATATAATAGAATGGTAATATTAATCTTAATAAAAAAATATAATAGATTTAGTAATAACAACTTTACATGAATACAAATATAGTATAAATTATATTAATTTTAAAAGCTAAAGTTGAACTAGAACGAGGAACTTAGATTGTTTCAATAATCTAGAATAGACATACTGCATAATATAATCATGAACTATAGACTTCATTGTAGTCATTAGAATTTCTATCTCAATTTATGTATAATGATAGAGCTTCGTTGATATCTCGACGAAAGATTAATATACTTTTCCAAATGTCCTTTTGTTTCTTTTTGAAGAGGTTATTGATGTTAACTTAACATAAACAACTTATAATCTTTTAGTGATAGTGGATTGGACATAAGAATGTCATGTAAAAGACTTAAAAACACTCATAAATACCATAGACATATGAGAATGTATTTTTATTATACTAATAAAATACAAATTTATTTTTTTAATATAAATAATAATATTAATTTTAATTAAAGAATATAATAAATTCAATAATAAAAATTCTATATAAAACAATATTATAGCAACTTTATAATAAAAAAAACTTTAGTATCATAACTTGTAATTTAAAAATGTTAGTATCATAACTTGTAATTTAAAAATGTAATTTAAAAAAACTTTAGTATCATAACATGGCAAACTTGAACGCAATATTAACGATTTGATTTTGGCACTTTAACTATTACAAATTTAAATTAAGTATTATGAATTCATATATTAATGTAAAAAGTATGAACTAATTACTTAGTGATTTATCTTCGTAATAATTACTATGTAAAAAGTAAGAACTAATTACTTTGTGCTTTATCTTTTTTGTTTAATAATTATTATATAAATTTATGTTCTTTAGATTAATAATCTTTTTGTTGATTATAAATTTTCTTATAAATTTAAATATTTTTTAGATTAATCATCTTTTGTGGTTGGTTATAAGTGTTTGATTTTTTTTAACCAAATTATTTTGGGTGAACCTTTCCTCCATTATAATGAGAAGAAAAACACTTTGAATGTTCTTACTATAGGTCAATAAAAAATATTTTTTTTTTTCTTAAAAAAATATTCATATAATTTAATGATAATAAAATAAATATAATTAAAAAATAGATTATTATTTTGTTGTGAAAAAATAATTCAAATTCCAAAGGATGTGAAAAAATAATTCAAATTCCAAAGGACTTGAGTGTGTATTCATTCCATATTCACTTTCATCATTAAGTTTTAAACCAAACACCATTTCTAGAGGTCGAAAACCATGGGAAATAAAATCTAAGCTATTGTAAAATTGTTATCCATATTTTCTTGAGAAGACTTTAAATAAATTGAGACCAAACTTAAAAGATGCCATAAAAACTCTAATGACAACAAGCTCATTGAGGAAGGGACTTTAAGAATCTCCTCCCTTCATTTTTTAGATGGTGGTTCTCTCTCCTTCTTATAGACAACCCTTAATAATAGAAACATAACCAAAACATGACGTTATCTCTAAAATATTTTTTATTAAAGTCATTGGAAACTAGGAAGATATTACATTACATAAAAACAAATACAAAAATCATCTCAATAATAACTACAAATTACATAAAATTCAAGTAAATATGAGTGAAAGTGGTAAAGATGGTAGTGTTCATTCTCATTTAATCAAACCAAAACATATATATATATATATATTTGGCATAAATGGATTATATATATATATATATATATTTTGGCATAAACGGATTTTCATATAGATTCTTGACATAAATAAATTTATATTCATAGTCCGTGAATGCAGGCAGGGAATTGGATCGTGAGAAGGTGACCTGAATCTTGTAGTTAGCAAAATCTTTGCCATCATCTTCAACCAATTTGCATCTACAACCTGCTAAAAAAAAATCTGATGTCAGTAATTGGCAAATTGCATAATCTGGGTAATATGCTTTTGTAATGTAAATTTTGAATGCATAATCTTGGGTGATGTGTATGTTGAATGTTTGGACGAGTTTCAACTAGAGTATTATCTATGGAATAAAGTCCATTGTTTTGGGTATATAGTACCACACTATTGCACTTGCTCCCAATTGTATGCCAATTATTGGTGTCGTTCTCAGTGGCCTTTTTCCTCGATGCCCATCTATGTTAACCCTTAGTTTGTGTGATACCTTCTAAGCTAACTATAGACATGATTTGGTCAGGATTATTTTGTACTCAAATAAATTTTGATTGAGGTCTTTGTTATGGAAATATTTGCTTGGCCCAACACTTAGTTTAGTTTTCTAGAGCCCTTTTATGGTATATATTATGTTTTGGTACAAGGCTTATTGCCTGCACTAGCAAAAGATTTATCCATTGGCATTCTTCAACTTTTTTGAATAGTTTGTGTTTTTGAATATTGTGTCTACACGAATTGTGAGTATGCTTGAAGCATTGGTGTTGTGGTCTGCATGATTCATGGCATCTACAAAAGAGTAGTAGAGTAGTCTATTTTTTTTTGACTAAGACGTTAAGCATGGAAATGCCATTAGAGAAATACTTTGGTTTCAATGTCCACATCTTGAAAGTAAAAATCCAAATGCAGTTGATGAACAAAACCTTGTGGGGAATATTTAAAGGGACTCATCAATCACCGAGAGATCCAAATAAATTACGGAATTGCAAAATAGAGATCACGTAGATATGGAGAAAACATTCAAGGAAATATGGGATACACTGAATGCATTGTTCTACGAAGCTACATTATTCAATTTTAAAATGTCAACTGAAGTCACTATGTCTATCCACTTAAACAATCTGAGATCTATTATCAAACAACTAGCAGAAGTAAGGTTGTGGTAGATGAAGAGGACGCCAAATCCATTGTGTTTATTAATATACGGTCTAAATACATCAATGTTATTTTTACTCTAATCCAATTGACTTCTCAAAGTTTAGAAGATATGATTGTTGCACTATTATTTGAATAAAAGTGAGAAATTGCAAGAGATACTGAAAGTGATACTTAATCCGAGATGACATTCTACTTAAGAAACGATCGTAATAGATCAACAAAAGACAAGAGGGAGATAGAATGTTACTACTATAGAAAAATGGTTCATACAACACTTAATGTAAAATTAATGCCAGTGATCTTCTAAAAGGAAATATTAAAGACTCAACAAATATAGCCCTTACTAAAGATCCACTAGATACATGAAACGATGAAGAATTTGCTAAAGAATTCACGTCTTAAGAAGGCTCACACTTTGATAATGAGGAGGGATACAATGGAAAACACATAGTTGTTCATTAGTCCAAGATGCTTGTGGATCGAAGAAACTACACCTCATTAGGGTTATGAGACATGCATGTGGGGATATTTGTACAATAGATGAGGGGAGATCCAGGATCTGGAAGTTCAACATCATACCTTTACGAGGGTTACAAGACATTTCAAGTGCTAATGATGTCCAATGATGTTGAGAAACTTGGATCACAAATAGAAGGATATAACTTTTGGTGGAATATGGATAATCTTGAAGGATTTTTACTGGTCCAAGCATTGTTTTCAAAGACAAAGCTTTTGAATAATGTTTATTTCTATTTTTAGTTGTGTTTAATCAATGCATGTTTACTTTCAATGGTATAATCCTTAAGAGAGGGTGTTAGATTATAAGGCTTACTTATGTGATAATGCCAAGTTGTTAATAATTATTTTATTGTTGGATGATTGTTGAGATAATCACTCAACCACTTCATCTTTAAAAATAATAAGTTAGTTGTACAACAAGCTACAACCTCTATACATGATACAAACACTATTGTATTGAGTGAACCAAAGACAATATTGAATATCTTCTTTGAGTTCATCTTGTTGTTCATTCTTCATTGTGCTTCATAGTCAATATATTTCTTATAAAAAATAAAATAAAACAAAGAATCTTTAGCCACAAACCCCATTGAAAGAGAACAAAGGAAACAAATGAATGAATTCAAAAGAAATAATTGTAGGGGAGGAATATAGTAGGCAAACGGAAGAGAAAGTGAAGTTAAGACTCACAATGCATCTTAGGAATATAGTAGGCAAAAGGAAGAGAAAGTGAAGTTAGACCCTTTCTGCAGCAACATTTATTCTTCTTATATTTTTCCCATGTTGGAGATATTTCCTCTTGACAAAAGTATGAAAAATCTGATCATTGTTGGAAAAATAGAAAATATCTCGAACTGATTTGAACAAGCTTTTATTTGAATGTGAAGCAACCTAGGCTAAAAGGACACGTGTCATTTATTTAATGGTGAATAAGGATTATAAGGAAAAGTTGGGACCCATTGAGGAATTTGTTGAGATGAAGATATTTATAGTATCTCTCAACAATGATTTTACCTCTAATATGGAGTTGTAAGTAACTATCTTCTTCTCGTACTAATGGGGCCTCCGAGGATTCCATGCTAGTGTTTACCTTGTCATTATGCACTACCGATTGCACACACTCTAATATCAAGCGACTTGATCTCCTCTTCCCTTTTAATTATTTACCAAAATCCATTTTTTCATTGTTCGCATTTGCTATATATTCATGTTATGGGACTAGTTTCCCATCTTGTAACATTAGAGGCCCACCAAAATTTTCCATTGATTTGTTCAAATTGTCCATGTGGGTCACTATAGTTTTCTCAAAACCATTCAATTGTTTTGAGGCTCTACTCAAAACTCTCAATGAATTGTTCCTAGATGCCTTGATTTCTCAAACTTAATAATTGGACATGCTCTTGCATGCTCCTTTCCCTAAGAGACCTTTTAAGTTAAATCAATATACAACAACAAAATCTTTTGTATACAACACTTCACCAATATTTGTTGCTTTCAACATGAGATTATGTCTCCTCTAAGCACAGGCCAATTTCCCATATTGAAACACTGGAAGTCCACCAAATTTCACTACTTCATTTTAATTGTCCATGTGGACCAATCTAGATTTCTCAAACCCATTCAATTTTTCCTTGGCTTTACTCAAAACTCTCAATATCTTGTCCCAAGATCCATTGATTTCTCTAATCTAATAATTTGATGGCGATGTTCTTGCACCTCTCTCACCCACAGGGATCTTTTCAACTAAATCAATATATAATATAAAAATCTCATGTACAAACTTGTTATCATCATTATTTCTCATGGTAATGAAAGACAACTCAATATATGCCATGTTATTAATGTTATACAATACTTCACGAATATATATATATATATATATATATATATATATATATATATATATTCAACAAGAGATTAGTCTCTTCTGAGCATGTTTAGTAGTGACTTGTTTCACACCAATAAGTGTAGTAGTGGCTAAATTATTTCTCTTTCTCTCCTTTTATGTAGTCTTTTCTTATGATCAGTGGGTGGAGGATGAGGAGTTCTTGATTCCACCATTAATGGAGAACTAGGAGAGAACCAAGCTTGATACGAGTTTTCAAATTTCACATGTTCTTCTCTCAATGTTTGAGTCTCTGTTGTTAAAGTTTCCATTTCAACTTCAATCTCCACAACGTTTATCCCTCATAGCTTGACTAGTGTCTAAATTAAGACAAACAAAAGATGTTTTTCTTTTTGTAAATAAAAAAGGGCAATTCCTATTATAACTTAGCACATACAAAAAAACACCCGTCGCTAGGCTGCCAACTGTTCCTCCATATTAGCGAAAACCAGGACAGTTGGCAACCTGGGATGTCAAAGTCTGAAAAAGGTGGTCCGCTATCTGCCCTGCCAAGAGGAAACCAGGGCAGGTGGCAGCCTATAGTCTTTACATCAAACAATAAAACTAGAATTAAAACTAGACTAGACTTAGAACTGAACATAGAACCAGAGTTGAGACTAGGACCAGAGTTAAGACTAACATCTAAGCAAGAGATTGTACACCTGAACCAGAATGAGCTCCAAGTCATGCAATTACTCGTGAGCATCAGAAGTGTCATCCCTGGGATCTCCGTTGTGCGGCCTGTTCCGAGTCTGCAGGACAACAGGCCTTGCACACGTCGGACATTTTTTCCCAACTGGTGCATTGGAAAATGCCTCGTACAACATATCTATGAGTTGGTGCATGAGTGTGCCATGATGGATTTGGTCTGCCATCTAACTCCGCAAATTGAACACTAACTCCATTTGTTTCGGGTGGAAGAAGGGTGGGGGGCACACCATGGTTCCTAGACAATCGAGATAGGAGGTGGTGCAAGGACCTCACCACCCTCCACCATCATGCAACCCAGACCCTCCACAGCCTCGCCTGTAGCCACCCGTGATCCATCTTGTGCACCATCCCTATGCTCCTTCCTTGTGCACCATCCATGTGTGTCTTCCTCCTTCCCGGGGTCCTCATTCTTCACTACGACATTGGATAATTCATTGTTTCCTGGAGGCAGGGTGTCCTGAGAGTCAAGGTGGAGGAATTCCTATGGTAATTCCTCTTCCACGATGCAGATGTGAACCTCCTCTGTCTCCTCCATGGTGTTGGTGCAGTGTCGAACCTCAATGGCTGGTGTGGTGGCTTCTGTTGAGAAATTACGTGGGGGTTGCCAATTCTCTGGCACGGTGAAGAGAAGAGACTTCAGAGGGATCTATAAGGGTTCCTCTGGGATCACTTCCTCCAGTAAGCCATTGGAGGTGACCTATCCTTCACTTCACTGTGTGCAACCTGAGTGCACTGAGTGCAGGCTATGGAGAGTGCCCTCTCTAGCAGTTGCCTCCTCCTTTGTCTTGCGACAAAAATCTGCTAGGCAAGGCCATGACACGGCCTGCCTCTCTCCCTTGACATCGAGGAAGTGAAGCATATAACTATCGTGCAAAAGGTTATGTAATGGTTGCACCAGAGCACTGAGATGATTGCTTGGTGTAGGCCGAAGGTAAAATGGTGTAGGTTGGTGCATTACTGGATGATATCGTGGAGGAGCGACAAGACTGCGCCCATTAACGCTCCCCATCCATTGAACTCCATTGCCGTCAATCTGCTCGCGTGAGGGAGCCGTTCTTTGGCTCTTGACATGCGGGTAATGACGAGCTTCCATAATTAATGGAGAGGGGATGGGAGCCAGCCTGCCATATTTATGGTTGGGCTCGGGCCTGTGTTACGTGGCCCTTATGTGCTACGCGACACCCGATCTGGGCTTGGGTATTCAATCTTGGCCAAGTCTTGGCAGGGGTCTGAGAGTTCAAATTGAGGTGAAGTTTGGGCATTCCAGTGGATCAACTCTGTCATGGAAACCACTCCTTCATTTTCTAGGCAATCATCTACCTTGTTTGCGTCCCTTTTCACGTGTGAGGGGGTGATAGTGAGGTTGGGTCGTAAGAGGGAGCCAAAGTCCTCCAAGAGTCCAGAGAGTCTCTAACTGGGTGAGACTTCCAGAGGGTGTTCTCCATGAAGAATTTTGGTTATAAGTTGTACGATGATTTGGGAGTCCCCCTCCGCAATGATCTTGTTGAAATGGTGGTCTGTTTCTATCTTGAATCCTCTTAGGAGGCTCCAGAGCTCAACAACGTTTTTTGTGTTGAAACCCAAACAACCTGCTGCAAGGTGGAGGATTTCTCCATTTGAGTTCCTGAGGATTGCCCTAAAGCCAGCTGGGCCCATATTTCCTTTTGAGGCGCCATCAAAATTTATTTTGATGAATCTGTGTGGTAGGTGGGACCAGGTGCTCGGGATTCTAGTTGAATAGTTGGCCACTAGGGAAGGGGCCGTATCAGCCAGGTTGAGATGCCAGTTTTGGAGGATATGTCATTCATCCATACTGCACTTTAAGTCCTCAAGGGACCATTGCCTGCTTTTGATTGTTTCTCAGATTAGATTCATGATTCTGTCCCAAGTGGATGTGGGGGGTGAAGCCTTCGATTGGAAGATTATTTTATTTCATTCCTTCCAGATTTTCCAGAGGGTGAAGCTCGGTAGGAGCTTCCAAATGCGAGCGAGAATTGGGTTCTGAAATGTGATCGAGTCCTAATTTTCTATGGTGCCGATGATGCTGGTTCTATTTCTGTTGGAATGAAGCATTATTTGATACCACAGATCCCAAATTATCTGACTGTAGTGGCATTGGTTAAAACGGTGTTCCATCGTTTCCTCCTGTTGCTCACAGAGGGAGTAGATGGAGGGACCTATGAAACCTTGCTTTTTAAGATTGTCSCAGGTGAGGATGCGGTTTTGGACTGTGAGCCAAAGGAAGATGGACACTTTAGGATAGACTTTTGAGTTCCAGATCTTCCCCCATGTGCTCTCCTTAGCCYGATCTTGATAGTTCGCCTGCAGATAATAGGCTTCTTTGACCAAAAAATTACTAGTTGTGGAATACCCCCATCTGAGAATGTCCAGGCCTTCCCTGATGGATATTTTTTGTTGGTTTGTGGAATATCACCAGGCTTGAAGGTCCATTTCTCTTGGGATTTGTAGTTCCCGCTGTTCTTTTTTCTAGTTGCTCCATGGAAGATTCCTTTCAGACATTCTCCAAATATCCTTAACCCATCTAAAGTTGTCAGGTTGTAGTGATTTCCATAGGGGATTGAGTTCTTATATAGTGGCTAGAGGTGTTTGTTGTTGCCATGAGTCTTGAAAGAATAGTGCGTTTTCCCCATCCCCGATTTCCCAAAAAACATGCTTCTGAACTAGCTATCTGTTGAGCCAGGACGTGTTCCATATATTGGATCCCTATATCTGATCGTTGAATCTTATTAGTTTTTCTGCTCGGGTGTTCGGTGCATATTTCTGTTTCCATATTTTTGACCAAAGTTCTATACAGTGCTTGAGCCATCGCTACCACATTTTTTCTCCCATAACTTGATTAAGTTTTCCTGGGTCTCAGAGCCCTAGTCCACCCAAATCTTTTGGCTTACATAACTTATCCCATCCCATTAGAGCCCACTTTTTATCAGGGTGGTGCCCATTCCATAAGAAGCTACATTGTATGTTCCTGATGGCCCAGATGACAGACTGATGTGCTGCTAAAGCCGTGAAAAGGTAGGTTGGAAAGGATTGAAGGATAGACTTGAGGAGCACCAACCTAGCAACAATATTAAGAGGTCTGAAGGTCCAGTTGTTGAGTCTGTTGGAGATGGAGAGAAGAAGTTTGTCCCAAGAGATGGAGCGCGCAGGCGCGCCTGTGAGGGCTATGCCTAGATAGTTGGACAAAAGGGAGCTCTTGGGTATACTCAGGAGGCAGGAAATATGGTTTTGGATGGAGATCGGTGTATTGACAAAGTAGAGATTAGATTTTTCAAGGTTTAGGACCATTCCCGAAGCATCCACAAAGTAAGTGAGGATGGAATTGAGTTTGGTGGCTTCTCGATCTGTCAGAGTGTTCAAGAGGAGGGTGTCATCAACAAACTGGATGTGCGATGGGGCTGGTTGAATATTGTGTAGGCAAAGGCCTTTAAGGGAGCCTTCCAAAATAGAGGCTTTGAGGTAGAGTCCTAGTCCTTCCACCATTAAAACAAAGAGGAAAGGATAGAGGGGATCTCCTTGATGGATTCCTTTGGTAGGGGAAAAAGGTTGGGAGGGCACTCCATTAACCAGAATAGAGAAGAAGGCTAAAGAGGTGAGCCTCATAATCCAATGTACTCAATGGCTATCAAAACCGAAAGCTTCTAGTAGGGAGCGCATGTACTTCCAACTAATTCTATCAAAAGCTTTAGATAGGTCGAGTTTGACGAGCATACCTGGGATTTTTTTCGTCTTCAACGAGTGGATAAACTCATGTGCGAGGATGACACTATCCATGATTTGCCTACCTTCCACGTAGCCCACTTGCTCTTTGGATATGACAAAAGGTAGGATTGGTTTGAGACACATGGATACAACCTTGGTGATCATTTTGTAGATGACATTACAAAGGGCAATCAGTCTGTACTGTTTGGGGTGAGTGACCCTTTCCTCTTTCAGGATGAGAGTGAGGAAGGTGGCGTTAAGGGCTGGGAGGACTTGGCTTGAGGTTTTGGATTCCTCCACCACCTGCTAAACTTCTTCTCTAATCATATCCCAACAATAATGAAAGAAGTCCGAAGTTAAGCCATCTGGACCAGGAGCTTTCCCTGGGGGTATTTATTTGACAACGTGGTCCACTTCCTCTTGAGTGATGGGCCTCATTTAGGCTTCATTCTATTCCTAAGTTACTAGGGAGGGTATGTGCTTAATGATTTTCCCGATTGCTATCTCTTTATCCTCGATGGTTTCTGTTAGTAGCTATTTGTAGTAGTTGTTTAATTCCTCAACAATTTTGTTGTGCTCCCTGATGGGATTACCTTGAGCGTCCTCCAGCTGAGTTATCCTGTTTATGTATCTGCGGTGCACCATTGATCAATGAAATAATTTGGTGTTCTTCTCACCCTCTTTGATCCATTGAACCCTAGATTTCTGACGCCATGGAATTTCCTCCTGCTTTTTCTGTTCTTCTAATTCTGCCTGAAGCTCCTCTTCTTCCTTCATTAAGTCTGTAGTCCTGATTCTTGAAATGAAGGTATTTTGCAGGGTTTCCAATCTATTCTCAATTTCTTTGATTCTTTGAAGGATGTTCCCAAAGGTGGTTTTATTCGAATGCTTCAGATGTGTCTTGAAGTTTTTGAGTCGCTACTGAAATTTGTAAATGCAGGTGCCATGTTCTATTTCTACTTGTTTCCACTAGGAAGTTGAGAGCCGATGGAAGTCAGAGTGGGAAAGCCAAAATTTCTCAAATATGAAGGGTTTGAGTTTTGGCGTCGATCCCGCGTTTAGAGAAAGCAAGATGGGGTAGTGGTCCGAGCCTGCTTTTGGTAGAATGTTGGCCTCTATGGCAGGATATTCCACCAGTAGGGATTCCGATAAGAGAAAGCGATCTAGCTGGCAAGAAACTTGTTAATGTCCAGATCTATAGTTGGACCAGGTGAAAATACCATTTCGGGTCTCTATGCCTATAATATTTAGCTGGTCTATGAGGGTTCTAAACTTACCATCATCTTGCTCCAGCCGTTTAGTGCCCCTGGTTTTCTCCTCCAGCGTCAGGATCATATTGAAGTCACCTCCCAACACCCAGTTGGGTGAGCTCAGTAGTGATTTGATGGATTATATTCACTTCAAGAAGTTCTGTTTGTTCGGAGGGCTTTGAGGTCCATAATCATTTGTGATTTCACCTTCCTTGGTAGATCCTATGACTTTGAAGTGTGTCGTGATCGTACCTACAGTGGAGAAGGGCCTATCTATTGTAAATGTTGCGAGATTCCATAGGATCGCTAATTCCCCCCGCCGCACTGTTGGAGTCTGTGTGGAGGGAGTCACAACCTCTCCAACAACGATGAAAGTTGGTCTCTGCTTTTGCTTAAGCACATTTGGTCTCCTGCAATAGGAGAAAATCTAGATTTTTAGTGCGTATGTAGTCTTGAAGAGTCCTCTACTTGGATATTCCATTGAGTCCTCTAATGTTCCAGGTTATGATCTTCATCATGATGATTAGGGAGGTGGATGGAGGTATCCCTCCAAGAGCCGTTGAAACTGGCCTGAGTTGAGCATGAAGTTCCCTACCTCTTTGATGAGTTGGTGGGTGGATTTGCATCCTCGTCTTTTGTTTTCCCATGGGGTGCGCTTTGAGTCTATGGCTGGGTATAAGGCTATACCTAGCTGTGAAGTGGATCCAACTATGGAATCTATGAACACTTTATGAAACTTTTTGAGTTGTTCCACAAGGATTGCGTGTAGATCCTTCCAATTGAGTGACTCCTCCAGTTTTTCAAGATATATGTCCACCAAGTATTTCTCGTCTAACTGCATAAGGGTATCCCCATTTTCCTCCAGCTTGTCCCCTTAATGATCTTCTTTTCCTTTGTCAGATTGATGCGAGGCTTGACCTTTTTATTTCTCTTGGCTTTTCACTTTATGTGGATCTTGGACCTCTTCTTCTTTCAACAGCTGATTTAGAATGTCGTAGGAGTTTTTGGTGGTTATTTTCAGAGTGCTATCTTGATTCTGCTTCCTTGGTGGGCTCCGTTTCTGTCTTGTGACTGTGGTGAAGCCATTTTTTTGCTTGATCTCTCCAGCTTTGAGGACCTGGACGTTCAGGGGGAATTCTTGAAAGAGGTGGTCATGCTCGTGAAATTTTCTGCAGCGGAAAGGGATGTGCTCATAGTCTATTGTTTTGTTCCAGTCCTCATCCTGATATTCCAGGGTTACTGAGCCTGGTAGGGCTTTTGAGATGTCCATATAAACACAGATCCTGGTATAGGAGGTGTATTTTCTTTGTTTTGTGGCTTCTGACAATTTGACATATCGTCCCACTATATTTCCTATACCCATAAGGATTTCTTCCAGCCAGAACTCATGTGGCAATGAATAGAGCCTGATCCAAATTTCGGTTGTTGTGAAATCCTCTTTTACTGGACTGAAGCGGTCTGTCCAGAACCGAAGGAATAACCCTGTCGAGTTATAGAAGTACGATCCATTGTCAAAGATTTTGTCTGTATCTTCTATGTTGTATAGGATAATCGGGAAAAACCCTTTGGAGTTGAGCTAAACCTCGTAGTCTCCCCTAGGGTTCCACTAATCTTTGATACATCACAATAAATCTCCCTCGAAAAGCCAGAGCCCTAAGAACTTGCCTATTAGGGAATTCTCTCTCATGAACTAGGTGTGTTCCCCTACCCTCGTTGAGATTATCAGATATCTTGGAGGTTTTTCCGATTAGGGAATGCATTGTCATGGTTCCCATCCTCGAGATGCCTTTGGATGAGACGTGCTTGGCTCCACATCCATTTCTTTGCTGAGACCCTGTTCTCTGGTCAAGAGTTGTTCTATCATGTGCGGCGACGGCTCAAAGGTGGGCGGCTTGGCTCTTGTTACCGCTCTATCATTGGTTGTTACGTCCCTGTACGAGGGGGGTTCCCCCCCCCCCGAGCTCATCCTAATCCTTCATCTGTGGGGTGTCTGGTCGTACCAACGTGAATCATGCAACGACTGCAATTGCAGGCATGTCAGGGCATGCATGGAATCACTATAGAATCGCTAGGGTTCCCTCAGTCGCTCGCTCGATCGCTGACAAGCAAAATGTGTTGAAAGCTTCATATCTTTCAAATATAGGCTCACTTTCTTGGTTTTAGATGAAGTTAAGGAGAATTTTCCCTTCCTCCTTTTTCCCTTGAACTTAACAGTGTTAATAGTAATGCTCTTGGATGACCTATCATATTTGATATTATGAATTTCATATGATAATATTATTTGACCTTCAATTTCCATAATGATCCTCTCAAAAGATTCATCTCTTAACTTATTTAGAGAAATATTCTTTGTCTCTTTCCCAATATCATATATGTCATCTCCTTAATTAAATTCAATCATTCTTGACCGTGTTTGCAGGTTGATGGAATTTGTATTTGAGAGCGGAGGGGTTTGTGCAATGGAACCACCATCGGTGCCAATATTAGATTTCTTCATAACACCTGTAGATTCTATAACATGCACTCTCTCAGTCTTGTTTTACCTTAGGGTCTCCTCCACCCAACCCCCCCCATTTCCTTCTCCATGTGTCAAACAAATCTTCTGCAAAGGGGACAATGCAAGTTGTAGTACACTTGATTTTACAGTTGATGTTGTGTCCACTTTGGGAGGAATGGGTGAGTTTTCATCCTTTCCTAAAGCAACTTCTCACACATGAATTCACCCATGGAATTAAACCATGGTATTCACCCATGGTATCTGAAAAACAAAACACATAAAAATTAAGTAGTGAAAAGACATGAACAAATAACAATTAAATAATAAAAAATACATGAATCCTACTTGGACCCCGTAATTAATTTATATACATGCCTCTCATTGTGAAGGAGATCATTCCATACATGATTTAGTTCTAAATATTCTTGCATTTAATAAAAAAAGGTTATTTCTTTCCATATTATTTTCCTTATTTGATTTTATCACACTTAATATATTTTGTCACATTACTTGCATATTTCCTATTTCATTCCTTTTACAATATGGATCAGTGGTATTAAAGAAGTATTCTCCTTGCTTTTCTTAGTGCATGTCCTCAACGAGGTCAAGGTATAGAGATTTTGGTCTCGAGCTTGTTTCTCCTGAGGACAACCACTCTAGCCTGCCCAAGCAAACTCCCATGGTAGAAGAAAAGAAGGACAATGGAGCAAGAGATCTTATCAATCCGTTGCTCGAGGAAGGCCTCATGCGACAGAGGGATGAAAAGATGGAGATTTTTTCCAAAATCCTTCAACATCTGTTGATAAGATCAGACACATATTCGTAAAACAATCACTGTGGAAGCATCGCCCCTTTCAAGGTACAAGTTAATTTTGATATTCCTGTGTTTGAAGGTTAGATAGATGCATATACTTTGAAAAAGTGGTTAATCCTGCTAGCAGGTTATTTCTCTGTCCACAATTTTTCCGATAGATAAAAGATCACCTTTGTGCTCCTTAAGGCTACCCCTCATGTTAAAAATTGGTGCAAAACTTACTGTGAGAAAAATTCCACAGAGGAGTCTGGAATGTTTGATACTGAACCCACTTGGGAATTTTTTATGGACGTCATTAAGGAACAATATTTCCCTATTGGAAATTATGACGACCGATACATGAGATGGACCACATTGCGTCAAAAGAGGGATCGATCAGTGTTGGAGTTCACAAATACCTTACATACCTTGCACACCAAGTTGTGTATCAAAGACTCCGAGGAGCATCTGGTTCTAAAATATTGTGGGGGTCTACATAGGTACATACAAACAAAAATGGATTTTCTAGACATCTCTTCACTGGGAGCTGCTTATCGATATGTTGTAAAAAATGAGCAGAAATTTAGGCAATATACCAAGTAGTAGTTCTGGTCTACAAATATGCAACAAGCGAAGTATGGTAAAGGCAACCCTAACTCACAGAACAAACAACCTTAAGACAACCAATCTAAGTTGTAGGAAAAGAAGGGTAACGGGAAGATGAAGAAGGACATAGGAAAGTGGTGTGACTTCCAAAAAATCCCTTGGCACAATAACATTGAATGTCTCTCGAAACAGTCATTGGTGGCCGAGATCAAAGAAAAAGAACTAAACCCCTACTCATAATCTAATTCAGAAAACAATAAAAGGAAACATTTAATTGATGCAGAACCCACTGCTACATTCACAACCACAACAATCTCACCAAAAGAAACAGAGGAGTGCCTCTTCCATTCAAATATGTGGGTAAAGGGGACCCCACTGCATTTCATTGTTGATAAGGGAATCCAAAAGAACCTCATATTAACAAGAGTCATTAAGTAGTTGGATTTGCTGACAACACCACACTTGCATCCATACAACATCGAGTGGCTTTGCCAGGCACAAGATTTCCACGTTAGCCAACAATGTCACTTATCCTATGACATCAAGCCCTTCAAGGATGAGGTATTGTGTGATGTTTCCCTGTTAGATGTATGTGATGTTCTTTTAGGCTAGCCATACATGTGGAAGCGTCTTGTTATTTATTAGTCTCATCCCTATAGTGTCATTATTACTCTGGGGGGTTAGCTCTATAGGATACCAAAGGTAGTTCCGATCACTGTCCCAGGAAAACAATGCCACAAAGTAATATCTCATACCACAAAGTTTATCCTCTTCAAGATCTAGTCAAAAGGTGAGTAGAAGGACACTGCGACTAATACAACCTTGACCCAAGCTCTTTCTATCCAACAAAACCATGTTGAAAATATTGGATAAGACCACAAAGATATTCTTTCTTAACCTACAAGGGTGCCTCTACACTACCTGGTCAAGCCAAGCTATAAAAAATCCCTTCATAGCTCTCTTGGCCACAACTCTTTTTAGGCGTGCTTGGGGTTCCAACCATTAGCCCCCATTGATATATCTCCTCTTTCTTCATCTTCATCGATAAGTCCTCCCACACTTAGACTAAGGCAAATTATGCAGCCAATTCTATTGAACATATCCAATACCTCCATCAACAGGTTCATGACATCCTTTCATAGGTCAAGTACAATCAATACAACTATTGTAGCAAGGCAAGTGACTCACCAAGATTCAGATTCAACAAAAGTTTCCCAATATCTCTAGGTAACTTGGCGTAATGGGGACTATTGCTTCCTAAGGAGGGAGGATTGATCCAAGTGGAAATCATTGGCCATCCACCTCTTCCACCAAATCAAAATGGTAATTATTTCTTTTTACCATCAAGAATATACACCCATGGTATTTGGTTGGAAAAATAATAATAATAAATGGATAAAATCCATGTGTGTAGTTTTGTGTTTTTAACCCATGGAATTCACCCATGGTATTCACCCATGGAATTCACCCATGGAAATTCACCCATGGTATTCACCCATGGAATTCACCCATGGTATTCACCCATGATTTTTTTGTAACCCATGGTATTTGAAAAACAAAACACATAACAATTAAATAATGAAAAGACATGAAAAAATAACAATTAAATAATGAAAAGACATGATTCCTACGAGGACCCTGTAATTACTATATATACGGGCCTCTCATTGTAAAGGAGATCATTCCATTCATGATGTAGTTCTAAATGTTCTTCCATTTTATAAAAAAAGTTTATTTCTTGCCATATTATTTTCCTTAATTGATTTTATCACATTTACTATATTTTGTCACATTACTTGCTCGTTTCCCATTCCGTTCCTTTTACAATCAGGATCATATTCACACCATGAGGTAGACATACCATGGTGATTTTGAATACTTGTAACAATTGTTATTTTTCATTTAATAAAAGAACCAATACCGACTAAGCATGAACACCTAAAGGGGCTATGATACCACAAGATGAGAAATGTAAGGATATCTAAGGGTATTTTTGTATGCCTAATTGCGTATGTCTCTCTTCCTACCTACCTTGCCATTACTTTAACCTTTACCCTTTTATGATGTTGATGTTGATCCTATTCTATAGTTTAATAGGAGACATGAGAAGTGGATGTAACCATCTACTAAATCTAGGCAACCACCTCCTACATTCTAGCAACTTGCTACCCATACATTCTTGGAACTAGGAAGAATTAGATTAAGAATCTCCTACCACATTTCACTCATACGAAGATATGAAATTTGAATGTAAAAAGAGGGGTTGTTTTTGGGAAAGCACAAATAAGAGAAAGGAGGAGTTTTTGTTGAAAAAACAAAGTTGCCATACTATGGTATTGAAGAGGTCATGAAAGAAATCCATTAGAGCCTTGGGAAGAAGAGAATAAGGGAGGAAACCATAGAGAATATGAAGGAAAGAATTTGTGTATAATTAGAGGCTAAGTTGATTTCAAGGACAACCTTGTTATTCCAAGAGAAGGTTGATCATAAAATTATCCAAGAACCAAGAAAATGTTATTGGAGTTCAATATAAAAATGGATAGTAGTTAAAATTTTTATGCACGCACTGAAGAGCACTGGAGGGAAGAGAAATTCTAAGGGACTGTTGAGCAGAGAAGGAATTTCCTTCCTTGTGTTGTGTGGGGTAGGTATTGTGAGTGCCAAAGATAGTATGATTGAGAGATTGGTAAAATTAGTTAGCAATGGGGTTTCTTGGTTAATCTTTTATGCTTTTTTAGATTGTGATAATAAATTGAGAGAGTCACGAGTTTTCCTTCTTTGCCTCGATGGTATTTGTTTACGGGTAAAAATGACCTATGCAACGAAGGGGATAATTGCTCGATGGTCAGTCCTAATCAGGCTTGATCTCTTTTGGTATGACAATTTCCTCTTGTATGTGGGCCCGATTGTGGCTAACTTAAATGGATTGCTCCTCGAAGAGAGACTTGCTTGTTTAATCTTTTCTAAATCCTAAATGCAATTCTAATCTATTATGAATATGAAATCCTAGTCTAACCTATAATTAGTCTTGATCTAATAGTAACATATATCGATTGCAAGTGTATAATTTAACTTATAGAAATAGAACGAATTCACATTTCACAGTAAGAAACCATACTAGCATACTTAGTTCAAATACAAGTAGGAATGAATTCACATGTTTAAAAGAACTAAATATGTTCTCGCAATCAAATCAATTATAACCATTCTAAAGAATATTTCATTAACAAGGAAATCATTCTATCTCTAATGAAATGATAGCTAAAGAAAGTACATATATCGATTGATACACATAGAGAAATATAATGCATAAAATGATAAACACTATATGGTCATAAGCATATTCTCCTTGAATTGAATCCTTCGAATACATTCCTTTGAAAGAGGTACAAGAAAAATCTCCAAGGAATCATTTCAATCCTTAACTCAACGTGATAACAATATACAAGCCAAATTATGGATTATCTAGCCCCATTCTTAAAAGAAGGAATCCCCCATTTAAAAGCAATTCTAGTGGGATGTCATTCAATTTCTCCATTTGTTACATGGCTACAATCTTTTCCTTTTCAACAGGGATTTTCCATTCTCCGCTTACTAAAATTACTAGACAATAAAAAATTTAAACTGATTAGTTCCTCATCACAGGATTTCATCCTTTTCTATATAAGGCATTCGAGTTCTAGAAAATAACAAACTTCAATGTGTTACATAGATGTTATCAAACGATTGACATTTGAAATGATTTGTTTTGATTTGAATGTCGCCAAATTATGTAGACCACTCATTTCTTTGAATTGTTAACCTCTCCCCCAACCTCTGCCTCTAATGTCTCTTGTATGTGCTGCTACATCAATTCTTTCAACCAAATATTTCTCTCTCAAATCAAAACTTTATAAAGCACCATATTCTCCACACGTAGTTATTAAGAGGTGTTTGAACTTGTTCCTACCCTTCACAACTACTGCTAGATATTCCCATGACTCACTATCATAAATGTTACAGAGAGAATTCTCTTATGGCTATGGGTTAAATCCACAACATAGCGATGACCTTTAAAGAATGAGCTCGATCCCAAAATTGTAATTAAGAAATATTATAACTAACTACCGAAATAATAATCAGAAAGAGAGAGGCATACCAGGTTCCCAACGTTCAATGATGATCCCATGGTTGAAACCTTTCACTTCAATGCTCCTTCCCAATAGTCCCTTGATCACCTACAAATAACCAAATTGACAACTACAAAGGGGTAGTTACAAGATAACTGACTCTCATAAAAGTTGATTGAGAGTAAAGCAATTAGTGTTGTGGGAAATTGAATGCTTAAACATAAACATCATACACTAAAACACAAATAATTGATGGGAAAGAGGTATATTTAATAATTAACATCAAGACACAGGTAGTGACCACTTGTATCTACTGCAACATTGATATTCAATAATTCCTTTGACTCCAATGCTCAAGCAAGTCCAAATAAAAGGAATAGACTCTTCTTGACAATATATGAGGAGCAAGGAAGGCTAGAAACATGGGTTTCTAGGTCTGAAGGAATAAATCATCAACAAGGGAAAAAGGGGCTTGCAGACGGGGCAAGAAAATGCCAACATTATGATGCTTCAAGTATTATTATTTTCTCCTCTTGCTTTAGGATCATTTTATATTCTCTCCAAGGTTATAAAATGGTTGGAGTGGTTACAAACAATTGTAAATGGGAAATAGGGGGTTAGGAACCGGGGGAACATGTAAACCCATCCCAAAAATATGTAAAATATTCTTTTTTTAGCCAAATAAAAATGTACGCTCCCTGCAAAGGAGAAACATGCATATGTACTCGCCTTGCATAGCTGATATGGTGTGTATATGTAAAAAAAATAAGTTTTTTAAAGATTTTAGAGAAGGAAAAGAGGGATTAAGGCTGCAAGTAGGGAAAGGGTAAGGTCAATATGGCACCAATGAATATGTGGTGACATTTGATGCTATAACAAATGCCCCCTAATGTGTGAGGTAAAAAGAGAAACCAATGACTGAAATACATTATAAATCTTGGAGGTGAGGTTGTGGTGGGCCTAGATAGAGGTTGCCAAAACCTGGTCCAAGAATATAATCTACAACAGAAAAAAAGTAAGAGTACTCTATTCCCGATGCAGGCATACCCATGGTCAGGAGTGATAAGATCATGAAAACCAAATCAAGTACACTACATATCCATGAAATATGTATATATTAAAGTAGTGATCATGGCCATGAAAATGAATACACAATGGATCCATGTCAAAAGAGATCATAACCACGAAAATGATATGTAGTGGATCTATGTCTCAGAATCAAAGGAGGATATCTAGAAACAAGAGTTGAACAAAATGATCCTGCACAAGTACTACTATCATAGATAGGAAGTGGCACTATCTAATGCAACTCAGGAAATGACATAAAAGAGGTGATACTACTATAGACCCGAGGTCTTCAAATCAAATTGCCTATGGTACGAGTCTACACTATGTGAATAGATGTGCTGAAGTCGAAAATAGTGAGACACTGTTTGATTACTAGTCATTGATGTATATTGTTAAAAAATGCGAGACAACCCACCAATAATGATAATGGGCATCAAGGTACCTAGTACATTCTAGCAAGTGTGAATAAAGGAGTTGATGTTGAACACTTTAATAATCTATTGATTAGGGGACACTAATGTATTCCCATTGTCAATAGTGAGGGAACCTACCACTGATGACTGCAAGCCCCATTATACTAAAAAATACTCTAGATTCCCATCCCAAAGAAAGATGAGCTGAAGTTGATAGGAAGATATCTGTTGGAAGGAGGGAATTAATGAATTCCCCATCATCCAACGTGAGGAACAACAAAAGGCCAAAGATTTGGAAGAACTTGGACGAAATATTGAAAGGACCCACAAGCAAGTACGTCTTCTTGCGTGCCCCATATGGAATAACACACGAAAAAGACCCTCTAAATAGAGACCAATAATAAAAACACTGACATAGGGGAGGAAACTACTAATGGGGTCAAATGGAAACCAAGGTATTGAATGAATCCCAATGTGTGAATAATGTTATTGTCGCCGAACATAAAACCACTCAGTCAATGACCGATGATGAAATGTCATATGTTGAGCACAAGGTCACCTATCAATGATGTATATAGGGCCAGGGTGTGACTCTAGGTTTAACTCTTATAGTAATGTGTCATAGTCGATAAGAGTTAACTTGCCAATAAGAAGTCAATGAGGACCTTCTATACTAGCACGAGTATATGAAAAAGATTCTTGCTGATTTTGAGAATTACTTGACAACAAGAAGGATGACATGCAAAGGAAAGAATTATGAGGAGTGGTTGACACAGGTTGGAACTTTCCTTGAACATAAGAATGACACAAAAGTGACTTGGGAAACATAGACTCAAAGATGAACGACGACATAACTCTGTGACATAGGAGACATCGACATACTCTCCATAGTGACTAGAAGAATAACTAGTTAGAGGAGAAAATACTTTGTGTAATTGGTTCAGTTTCTTAAAGCCATAATAAACCCAAATTGTTGAGACATAGATTCAAAACTTTGTGCTTTGTTCAAGGGAGACTTGACTACTCCCAAAATACTGAAGATAAGACTATTTCCCATCCTATTTTTTTTATTTATATTTGATTTTTCATATTAGAAAGAATTAAAAAGAGTAAAAGGATGTTATAATACAGTGGAGGAAATGAGTGTCACGGACAAGAAAACTAGTTCCAAGTGCAAAGAACATACCTATGCTCAACGCAAGGAAACATGTGCAGGATATGGACACTTGGGGGAATGTTTCCTCCAGGGATATATGTGTCAATTCTCAAATGAAACGATTGCAAGGCTAGCAACTGAGAGAATGCATAAGAAATAGGATAAGAGAGAGTAAGATGAAGCCAACAATAGACTCAAAAGCACAAGTGGAAAAATGCAATGCAGTTACAACTTAACACAAAAATGGTGAGCCCCGTGGGGTATTAGCCGGAATAAGAATGAGAAAAATTTATGTGGCTTCAACACAAAGTTATGGTGAAACTAAATAGGGCTCCAAATCCTATGGAAGTACTTCAGCATGGGCACTAAACTGCGAACAAGGTTCTAACTAGGGCACCCATGAACGATAGGCTCTAACATGTGAATTACAACACTTCTAAATAGAAAAGAAGGTTCCATGTCTGAACTTAGTGGGGTCGATCCTAGGGAAAAATGAACCAAGAAATGGATAATGCAAAAATGCATGAAGGGGAAAATCTAACCTATATGCCAGTTTCAAGATCATTACCTATCAGAATAGATCAACATGATAAAAAGGTACCAAAGATTTTTTTTTCCAAAGTCTTTGATAACAACTTCTGCTATGGAATACAAAACTTGAAAACAAGAAACCCTAAAAGTAAAATATGTATAAAGCACCACATAGCCTCACAACTTATGCATAGTACTTCTCCAGGTAGAGCCCATGATTAGACTCAGACCAAGGATTTATTCGGTAACCAACCCGTAGATTTTGTAGTTTAGGAAGAGGTTGAAAATCCATAATCATAGCTTCAAGGATAGCCTCATTCGAAGGCAATTCAACATCCAAAAAATTGGGACTCGTCGACACACAAATACTAGGGCTCGAGGTATTCAAATAGTAAGATTAGACTCAAGAGGAAACACTATATTACTCTGACCAAAAGGGGAAAGAAAGGTTTCACATTCCCCCATTGAATAAAACACCCGATCAATTATCAAGACCTTGTCTCAAGAAGGAAAACAAGACTGTAAATATCAAGGAAAACAAGACTGTAAATATCCCTTCTTAGAAGCAATTGAACACCAAGGATAAGACACCACATAATTCACCCATGGCGAGGAAGATTCTACTTGAAAACTAGGAACATTTAAAAGAGAAACTTGAGCTAAATTCGAATTAGGATGGTGATTATCATATGCAAGTTGATCAATAGTGACAATGCTTTCGTTGTGAGGAAAATGCATCACACAAAAGAGAATAAACACCACAACATTCATAGCATAAACTCAATCATGCCCAAGAAGCATATTGAAGTCTAAATGGCTTGACACCACTATCATATCTACTAGGACAATCTTCCCACCTAATGTAATAGGAAACCAAGGAAGAATCCCCAAATATTCACTAGGTATTATGTTGAAAGCCAACAACTCACTAGTAGCTGACACAAGCTTGGGAGAACCTAACGCTTTCCAAGTGGAGGAGGATAAAATACTTGTGGAGGCTCCTAAATCTACAATACATCGGTAAATGCCTTTTGAATAAGATTTAACCCTTATTTGGAAGGGTGCACAAGAAGGAAGGTGAGGATCAACAAGATGATTCCAATCAAAGGAAACCATCTTAGGACTTTGAGGGAGCGTACTAGAAAAGAGTGGAATGTCCCCTTGTTCAGAAGGTGTTGAATTGGAAATGCTAAATGTATAGTCAACATATTCCTCACTCCCCAAAAGAAGAGTGGGATCAACAAAATATTACATTGTCATGATCGCTTTGGTAGACTCATTAATCTCCAAGAGAAGAGTGGGATCAACCAAAGATTGCATCTGCACAACCAGTTCCTCAACCACTAGTTGAATAGGATGCAAGACAACATGGTAAAGAGATGCATCACCCTCCAAATGAAGAGTGGGATCAACCGAAGATTGGATTAGGATGATCACTTCATCAACAAAGGTTGAATAGATTGTTGGGAGACCGAATATGAATTAGGACTAGAAGGGCCTTCAGACAAGGACCACGCTCTTCGTACCATTGGAATAATAACGCACATATGAGTAAGGTAACATCCCTTGCAAATATTACAAGGAACTTGGGTTTACATCCTATTTGTACATGTATCTCCACAATATCAATTCCCCCAACATGAGTTACAATGGCTAGTGGGTTTCCCCAACATGACTCACAGTGGCTGGAAACATGTCTCCAACATGAATGTCAGAGGTTGGTGAGTTAACTCCAGTATGACTTGAAGTGACTAGATTTGTGCCTCCAACATGACTAGCAGAGGTTAGTTGCATGCTCTCAACATGACTAGCAATGACTGGTTGTGTCCTCCCAACATGGATAGCAACGACTGATTGCGTGCTCCCATCATGACTAGCAATAACTGGTTGTGTGTCTTCGGAATGACTTGTAGAGGTTGGTGACGTTTTTCCAATATGAATAGCAGTGACTAGACTCGTTCCCCCAACATGACTAAAAGTGGTCGATTTCTTTCCACCAGCATGAATTGCAGTGGCTAGGTGCTGGTCTTCAACATGAGTCACAACGATTGGTGATTTGATTCTAGTATGAACCATAGTGACTAAACTTGCGCTCCCAACATGACTAACATAGGTTGGTTGCTGGTCTACAACATGACTCACAAAGGTTGGTGACATGATGCCAGTGTGACTCGTAGTGACTGGACTTCCACTCCCAACATGACTAGCAGAGGTTGGTTGCTTTCCCTGAGCATGGCTTGTAGTGGCTAGTGGGTTTCCCCCAACATGAATTGCAGTGGTTGACATCATGTATCCAACATGATTAACAAAGGTTGGTGACTTCTTCCTCTTACTCTTCCTCTTACTTTTAGAATTTTGGTTACTAGTACCTAGAATTTCACCAAAAGAGGGAGAAGGAGGAGGAGGAGTCTTCGCCAACGAAGAAGGTAAAGGATCAACATTGATTCGATGCCAATGATGTAAGGTGCATATATGAGAAGTATCAAGATCATTTATGACATTCAGAGTGGTCCACAACCAAATCAATAGTCCTAAATTCAACCCAGAAATGTTCAAAGTGGCCATCAAGGGAGCACCAACGTTTCCAAAGAAAGGAAAATCACAAGCCTATCCCCTTGGGAAGGGCCCCCTTGGTTGGTATCCTTGACAAATTTAGCCATGAATTTCTTATGCATAGGTTCATCCCTTGTGGGATTGTTCACATCCAAAAAAGTCTCACACATTGATTCTGGAAAACGAGTGGTATAAAAACCCACGCCTTCTAGGAGGCAACTCCACACTTTCAAGAGAAGGACTAAGGGTCCTCCGTGACCGACACAATGATTGGTTGACCACCTAGAATCAACAATATGAAAGCGATGGTATAGACACAACCTAATTCCAACTACACAAAGCATCACTCCATTAAAAGTCCCAAGAGAAACATCTCAAAAAAACAACTTCTTCAAAACTTCATCCTAGGTGGATAAAGTTCAGAGTCCAAAGCAATGAAAAAGTGGGAAGGGACCTTCCATAAATTGACATGTGTTTATCAGTCCCAAGACTGATGAATGAAGGAGTGAGAAGCAATTACCTCAACCTCCATGTAACAACCCTACCTGGTGCAAGTAACCCTTTCTTTGTGGGGCACCCTCCAAGGGTACTAAAAGTGTGATGCGACATCTGCCTCAGGTATTGCAGGAATCCCCCCACAATCACATCTGAGGTACCTAGGAAAGGATACTAGAGATACCATCTCGTAATCAACATCCAGGGAGTACAATCGACAATCATGACCAAACATATGGGAAAGGTAGCTAAGCTAGAAGATTATAAAGGGATACCTTATAGGGAGGTGTCGATACTAGTGAAACCCTCGTATACAATTAATCTACTACATTTGGTCGAGTCTCAGAGGGTAATCTTCTCAACTCTTCCTCACATGACCTCATGTTTAGCTCCTATGTTAAAGGAGGCTCCCAACTATACCTATACAAAAATTTGATTTTTAAAGCTCCCTAAGTTAGACTCCTATGTTCAGTTCAATGGCCTTGGAGTGTTAACTCTCTAGCCTATTCCAAGGCCCTAACCTAGACTAATTTGCGAACCCTAAAAACAAAAGTCTAGTACATTTTAAATTTAGCATTCATTTTTAGAAATTATTCTTACTCAAAGGGTACATAAGTGCAACTAATGTTGTTTGAGACTCTTGCAAAATGAAACTTATAAGAACAGTGGAAAAGAAAACTTTACACTAACTCTACAATGAAAATGAGTTTCGAGTAAGAAAAATGCATGAACAATTAATGTAAACCTTGAAATGCAGTCTTTTCTCTTTCCAATGCAATATGAAATGCAAATTGTACTTTTTCAACATGAAAATGCAATTTAACTTCTTCCTTTCAAATGAAAAATGAAATACAAGTCTTTACTTTTTCAAATGAAACCAAGCTAGTGATGCAAAGAAGAAGCCTAATTTTTTTCAAAAAATGCAACTATGCTTTTGAAACCATTGCAAAGGGAGAGAAAGAATGTTAGAAAATATATTTTTCTTTTCTTTTTCAAAACAAAAAACCAAGCAAAATAAAACTAAAATAAGAAAATGTTTCTTTTATGTTGGAAAAATAGGAATTCAAGTAACAAATAATAATGACTTCAATACACAAATTCAGACTCCAGACATGAGTGTAGAAACAATCAAGAAACTGAAAACCCAAAGGAAAGATTCTTCTTTCATTGATGCAAACTAAGAAAGGAAACCAAAGAAACCTAAAACTAAAAAAAATATTTTATTTAGTCAAAGCACTTAACAAGACTTCCAACTACTTCACATGATAGAAATAAACCTTAATATAACTCAGAGTGTCCCAAAGAACCTCCAAAACAAAGCCAAGTCTAAAAAATATTGGAAAATAGAAGTAAACTATTTCCTAGAACTCATACGCTTTTGTTGCCTCAACAACATGCATATGTATGTGACCTAATCTTGATCAAAACACATATATACATGAGCTAATGAAGAGAAAGAAGTGTATGCCACTCAAATTAATCAAAGATAATTGAGAAAAGGTTAAATTAAGTCTCAAAGCTTATGGGCCTGAAAAAACTGACATAGAAGTAGAAACATAAATCATAACGGAAACTCTTAACAACTAAACTAACTATACAATCCAAGGGCAATCAAAGAATCCAAAGAAACACCAAGAACAACTTTGTTTTCTTTTCAATTTTAATACTTTAACAACCTTCTATAGCCAATAAGAAGTTTCAAGAACAATCTCCCCCCAAAAGACAAAACATGGCTTAAAAGGCTGAAAAATAGAGGGAAACATCACCTCCCAGAGGGAATACACCCTTGTCCCCATAGTAGGCAACGTATATAACTTTATATATGTGCCCAATACTTCTACAAGGAGCATATGTATGTGCCTAAGCCTTCTACAAGGCACACATATGACCCAAAATTCCAAAAAAACACTTAAGTAGTTGTAAGCGCCCAAGCCTTCTTTAAGGAGCGTATGTACATGCTTTACTCATCAATAGGTAGCGCATGTACACTTCTATTGTCAAAGGATAGAACATACACACCCTAATAAACCAAGAAAAAATTGAAAAACCCTAGGTCTAAAGCCTGAAACTGAAGGCTAATTTTATGAAAACACCAATTGAAAAAAAATGAGATAGAAAGAAAGCCAATAGTCAAGAGAAAACAAAGTGCAAGTCTCTAAACATAACCCAAAAAGGAGACCATCCCTAGTATGGTCTCCAATTATGTTAGGGCGATATTCCTCCTATGGCTATGGGTTAAAGCCACAACATAGCAATGACCTTTAAATATTGACTATCCCATGGTTGAAACCTTTCGCTTTAACGTTCCTTCCAAACAATCCCTTTGATCACTTGCAAACAATCAAATTGACAACTACAAAGGGGTAGTTACAAGATATCTAACTCTCATAAAAGATGATTGAAAGTAAAAAGGTTAGTGTTCTAGAAAATTATATGCTTAAACATAAACATCATACACTAAAACATGAATAATTGATGGGAAAGATGTCTCTTTATTAATGAACAACAAGACAAAGGTAGTTACCATCTGTATCTATTGCAACACAACTTCAGAACCAGACTTCAGGTCCGTCCACCTAGGCCACTGACAATCAATAATATGTCCAACTCCAATGCTCGAGCAAGTCCAAAGAAGAGGAATGGACTCTTCCTAAAGAGATATGAGGAGCAAGGAAGGATGGAAACATGGGTTAGGAGGTCTGAAGGAATAAATCAACAGTAAGGAAAAAGGGGTTTGTAGACGGGGCAAGAAAATTCCAGCATTATGATGCTTCAAGTATGATTATCTCCTCCTCTGGCCTTAGGCTCATTTTATACCCTCTCCAAGTGGTTGGAGTGGTTACAAACGATTGTGAATGGGCAATAGGGGGTCAGGAACCGGGGGAACCCATAAACCTCGCCCAAAAATATGTAAAATATTATTTTTTTGAGCCAAATAAAGATGTACATGCTCTGCAAAGGAGCAACATGTGTATGCATGCGCCTTCCATAATTGATAGGGCACGCATATGCCAAAAAAATGAGTTTTTTGAAGATTTTAGAGGAGGAAAAGGGGGATTAAGTTTGCAAGTAGGGAAAGGATAAGGCCAAGATGGAAGTAATGCATATGTGGTGGCATTTGATGCTATAACAATAAAGTTGTTTTCCTGAAACCAAAGAAGGAAAACATAACACACAACATTACTAAAAGTTGAACATAATAAATATAAAATCTGTGCATAACGTTGTACGCACCTTTTCCTATAATGTTTGCGTTGCTACTTAAGTATAATGCTTTGAGGCCGCTACTTCATATCTTGGGCCTATAGTGGTTGACGCATTTTCCTGTTTAATAACATTATTGAATTTTAGTCAGCAAGTAAATCCTCTGCATAATAATGGCATTATATTTAAACTCGACTTGTATCAACATTGTGAATACAAAATTCAAATCTTCTATGCTAATCAAAGGTTTTCCCTAAAAGATAATTTAGAAATCTTTGGTAGCGTCCCAATCACACGCTCCATGTCAAAGCAAAGCAAACTCTGGGGCAACCGCTTCCATTGGGGCTCTCTACAAAAATACAACCACACTACTAAAATGAATTATTCAAAATCAGTAAAATCTTATTTGATAGAAAACTTCAAATTTATGCACAATGCAGAAAGCTTGTCGTTGATATTTCCCACAAAAAAAATGATGACAATACAAGTAATATGAGACAATCACACTTTTCGCTTTTCTCCATTCATTTTTGATTCTGATGAAAATAAATTTCACTTAGCTAATAAGTTTAGATAAACATTTTCCTTCCTCTACATATTATTTTACATGACTTTTGCACTAATCACCAAAAACGTCTTCAAATGGTAAGTTAAATGGTAAGTAGTGATTGTTTTGATCTTAAATTATTCGGGCATGAACCATAAAAATCCTTTGTAAAACCACACCATGCAGGGAATGATTTGCAACGTTTAATGCCTTTTTTTTCCCTCAAAATTAAGCATGCTAAATATGGTGGCATGACCACATGAGCTCTCTTCATTCAATGAAGTAATAACTCTAACCTCACTTACTTCACTGCTCTCATTACTTGCTCTTCTTGCAATATGTGATAGATAATCCTCATGGTGTGACTCACCACGTTGTTGTTGGGAATGCACGCCCTATTGAAGTTTGGAGCTTCTTACAACCTGCCACTCACTTACATGGTTCAATTTTTTACATCTGTTACGTTTTGATTCCCCAATCTTCAGCGAAATCTTGCGTAAATTAACTGTGATTTGGTCCATATTGTCCTCAGAATCGTGCCCTTTTATCATTGGTGGATACGATGAGGAATCTCAATGGCAGAGGTGAGATATGTTCTCTTTGTCCTTCTCATGTTCAATACAACTTCTAGTAGTTCACACGCTAGCAAGAAAGCTTGGAATTGATTCACCATCAATAGATTTCAGTGAAGGGAACTTTTGGAATCCAGATTTTAGAAAAGATAAGTGCACTTTCTCTCTCTATATTTTTTATTATGAATTTGACATTGTTGAATAATGAGTACAATTACCTTATTACTATGTAAATTGGTTATAAAAATTATGTAGATAAATTATGACCTTATTACTCTGAAAATTGGTTATAAAAATTATGTAGATGATGATGAGCAAATGAATATTGTTAATAATAATCAATTAGTTTACAAATTATGTTAAAAAAGAACTGGAAGGCTCATGAATTCTAACTATTTGGTATAAATAATCATGTGAAACAATGATATCTATACCATTTAAGATTTATGATTAAAGGTTATAATCCCTATTTAACTCCCTAATGAGTTGCTAAACATTATCTTTTGAAAACGTTGGAAATTTTGGAAACAATTTTCTCGTATGTGCATGTTTTGTATCTAGTTGTTTTATGAGTTTCTATGCATTAGAAATTTATGCTTTCCTTAAGTGTTTCATTAGGTAATTTGAAAGAATGAAACCTGTTCCCATTCAAAATGGATATTATGCAAATATGCATATTAGAAATTTACCCATTGGGTTGTTAAGAGGTTTCCACTTGAAAATTTAAAATCTAGAATATTTTTCCTATAGGTGAATGCTATGCTCCCTATAAATTTTTCAGAGTGTATAAAGACATATCTTTATCATGCACCCTTTTAAATGTGTTGGAAGGGTTATTCTATATAAAAATCTTTCCTTGCTTAAACCTCAAACAATGGTTCAATTCTGAAGATTTCATGTACCCTTGGAAAAACAAAATTCTTGAGTTTTTGGGCATGCATATAAAGTTAGGCATACAATAATTTGGTTGTATCTTAAAATTTGTGATCTAGCTTAATGTGATTTTTGGTATACATGAACTTTAGATTGACATGGACACATCCACATAAAATATCAAATACCCATATTACACTTTAATAGATATATGTTATTTATCATACTTATAGGATTTGCTACGAAACACATGTATCAGTTGTACACAATGATTTTTTTATAAATCGGAATTAGTGATCTTGGTCATTGTGATTTTTGGTAGTCAAGAACTTTACAATGAGATGGACATATCCGCCAAAAATCTCAAATACCCATATTGTACTTTAAAATATATAGGTTGTTTATCATACCTATAGAATTTGCTACATAATGCTTAGACCTATTGAATTTGCTATGGAACACATGTAGTTGTTGTATATAATGATTTGTCTATAAATTAAAATTAGTGATCTGGGTCGACATGGATTTTTCTATACAAGAACCTTACATTGATATGGAAACATTTACAAAAAATCTCAAATATCAAGATTATAGTTTTAGAGATATAGGCTCTTTATTAGATCTATAACATATGTTACATATCACATGTAGTGGTTGCTATGGATTACATGCAACAACTGCTACAAATCTAATAGTTGCTACATATCTATTGTATATGTTGTTTTAAATTTTATAGAGGTTGTAGATCATCCTTGAAGGTGAATAAGCCCTTTAATAAGGAGATTCCATGCAATTACTGAGTTGAGTCCATTTGATGAACTTTTGAGATGGGTTTGATATGTGAAATAAATGACTATATTTATCTTGATTTGGATTGCCATCAACTCATAAGCCTTATCATCCTAGAAATGATGCATGTGGAACATTTTTGAATGCTAATTTATAATTGATTTGAAATCTTGAAAGTGACTAGTGTGCATTAGTGAGTTCTAATGCCAAACTTTGTTATTACATTTAAGAGGAGGGGTTTTTAAAATGGACTATATTGTGGAAATTTGATTTACATACCACTGCCATCAATGAAAATTTTAGACCAACAAACCTTAATTTTGTTGTTGATATGAAGGTACGTCAAAAATGGGTACCCGAGCAATTGGTTACAACACTAGGGGTTGTATGGGCTTAAGAGAAATGAATGAAAATATTTTTGGTATTATGTTAAGGTAAAAGACATGTCGTCTTTAATGCAAAGAGACTAGTTATTTTCTCCATACTCAAAACTATATGAAGTTGTTGATTGGAGAATGTTTTATGATCATTATGAAAGTGTCTAAATGTTGATGCAAGTGATTACATTTTGTTGGAAACCTAATCCGTTAGGGTTATCTTATTTTGTATTATTCACTTGAGAAGGAATATGAAAAGTCACAAGTGAGTAGGAATTGTCATTTGGAGTCCAAGAGACCGCTTAGAAGATGAGTTCAAAGATCATAGATCATGTATTTATATGTGTATCATATTAATAAAATGGATATCATGCTGATGCCCATTTTGGTGTATTCTAACAGTGGTATCAGAGCACCTATAGTTCTTAGGCCTTGAATTAAGCTATGATAGTTTTCCATATCATTTGATCAACCTTCTTGTATAATTCCCGCAACCAGTTTCTTGGAAAATAATTTGCCACAAAGTTTGCAATCTTAGTCTTCAACAATTGAATTGTTGCATTTGTATATGTAACATTGTCCAACCATGTGAGAGAAACCTTAAGGAGATACATAATACATTCTTGAACAACAAGAGGAAGATTATGAAGTGAATCTGCGGTTCTATATGGGTTCTCGAATCCAAAGGTGCTTCTTTGTTTGATCGTAGAGGTAGCCTCTCAATCTTGTCCAATTACTTTAGAATTTTCAATTGTTTCTTCTAAAACTTCTTGAAGACTATCCTCTTTGAACTTCTTCATCATCGTCGACGACAAAAGAAGATGTAGAGTGATTTTTCTTGAAGATTGAAGAAAACCACTTCACGACATTATGAGAAGCGAACTCGGGCAATGGTATTTCCAACTGGTCATTCTCATTCTTTGCAGATTCAAACAAGCTCCACATTTTGATTGAGATCTTGTCCTGGACTGGAATCGTTATGGGAATTTCAAGGTAGCAGAGTTTACAGAGTTGCAACATAACAAGCTCGACATTCATCTAACTTTGTGCTGAAAAGAGGTTGAGAAAGGCATGTATGGTCACTCTTTTTGAGTTTTGAAGCTTTGAAGCAACCTACATTAGTCCTTTAATGAGTGAAAAATGAAGGCGGATACAATGTTGGAATGCGTTGTCTTTAAGCTTTCACCTAATCATACGAGGATAGTTGTTTGGTGTGTGTAAGGGCATGCAAGTCGTTAACCTCATCTCTGACTTCATGTGGTTGCACCTTGATTAAAGAAACACTTAGACTCCAAATGCTTGCCTAGTGTTTTGTAACGTCCCCCAGCTTATCTAAATAACATTACTTTTGGAAAATACACATAAATACAATTTTTTTCTACTAATTAAATTTCCAGTAGCTTATCAACTACAAATTATATACAGATTTAACTATTGTTTGATACCATACAAATAAATGCATCTATGAAATTAAAAAAAAAAACATGAAGGTCACGCCCTCATTGAGACAAACCACATGAAAAACAACATTTGTATTGCACGCGACAAATTTTTCACAGTGCGCATAACAACCTTTGTACTGCGTGCGACAACTATTCCCAGTGTGCATGACGATCCAAGCACCGCACCGAAATCCATTACCATTACTACTAAAATCGATTAACAAATACGTTTAAACCTTGAATTATGAACAACATGACTATCAAGCTCAAGAAATTGTCCATGCTAGTTAAAAATGTAAATGCAGCTAACAAATTTAACCACAATAACATATAATTCATTCTCATGCATAGAGTAACACACAACAATTAAACTCATAAATTAACATTGGAAAATAGATAAACACTTATCTTTTTAAAATGGTTGTGTAACCAACTGCTTGGGAAGGATGTTCCACCCAACAATAGAATTTCTATTTCGAATCTCAACAACAAGTCACCCCTGAGATGGGGCTAGGAATACACAAGAAAATAGTGTCTCTCACTGTCCACTCTTAGCTCAATATCCCACAACTCACTAGTATTCTCCTACAACTATCCCAAATTTCCTCCAAATCTATTCCTCTTGACTTTCCCAACCCAAGGAATGTACCCGTTCACTGCTCTTAGTCCATCAGGCATCCCGATTGTTTATCAGGGTCTCTCTGGCATATGTAACTAGGAATCTCTCTACTGAGAACTCAAGGGAACTTGCTGCCAAGAAAACTACCAACAACAACAACATGCACTTGTTGTTACAGTGAAACTCACACAAGAGTTCACTCTTCAGTCGTGACAACATGTCTCTTCAATCTTCAGCTCCAAAGTTCTCCAATACTCTACAACATGATCCAGAATTCACCCAACCTTCTTACTCTATCTCCAATTCTCTTTTTCTCTGCTCCTTGCTTGTCTCATGTAAAACTAAATATGTAAAAACTACATGTAACTTCCCATACAAATTTCCTCTATTTTGGATTAATCACTTGACTTACACTCTTTCCCAAACTGATTGTACTTAGTCCCCCACCCATGCTTTCCAATAACTAAGGGATGTGACTCTCACACCCACCCTCTTACACGAGTTTAATGATTGGGCTCTCATACACTCAAACCAAAAAATAGAAGTTATCCCCAATGATAATAAAATTTAGGAAAATGGGTTGAATTAATACCCATAATTAATTCCCTCCTTGGACCCCTCTTAAACACTCTCTTCTCTTGTGGAAAAATCAACCCCCATCTTTGTCTATATCCCCCAACAATTGGTATCACATTTTATTTATCTAAAAACATAAAATACATTTGCATATTACATTGCTTATCCATAGCCACATTCATATCTACATTATGCATTAATTAAACCGTGGATTATAGTGGGGATGTTACAAGTTTTTCGTCCCCTTTGTCATTTCTTCTCCCTCCGTTGGCATAATTGTTTCTTAGTTACTCAGACCTATTTATCTTTCTAGATTTTTTAGATCTTTGTTGTTTGTCTGATTGATTGATATAGAAAAAAACATAAAACATTTTTTCCAAGCAACCAATGTTTTCGATGGAACCATTGCCATGATCATTTTAGTGATCATTCTTCTACTATCTGAATTTGCTAATTCAATGTATTTACATCTCTTCATCCTCAAAGCCTTTGATTCTGTTCTTGTTTTCGGTGAGATGATATGCAACTACTATTTGACATATCCCCTAGTTTGCATATGAGATTTATTTCCTGTTGTGCAAATCCTTTTCAGGAGCTCGTAGTCCTTGGATTCTCCTTCATGAAATCCTCCTCCCAGAAATCAGTACCATCATAAAACCCTCAGCTTAACTTCTGCCTAAAGTGAATTTCGAAATATCTCACAATGCATGCGTTGTATAGATGGCAACTAGTTTGATGAAGCAACATATGATATCTAGAACTCAACAAGACTGCATAGGTCTCAGGTTGTTTTGCTGCTATACAAGGGATTTGAAGTTTGCTCGATGAAATTTGGGTTGAATTTGGTACCATCTCGGAGACAAAGCCCATCATTAGGGCTTTCTTCTGAAAAAAATGGAAAAAAAACTCAACTATAAGGTTCACAACTTTTTTCTCAATAGTGTTTGGGGCAATGGCACACTAAAGAGTTGATGCATCGAGGAATTTAACTTTTAACAATGTCACTGCAAGGAATTTACTTTAAATGGAACGAGGTTGGATATAGCTCACCAACAAAGATTTGTGCAATTCTATGGGAGAATTGTGGTTTTTTTCAATCCATGTCCTAGTTCTCTATCCATTTCTATGGGCTTGGTTTGTAATTGGGAGCATATGGTTCACCAATGCAAGAATTTGTCTACATGAAAATGGTCAGAAATGGGGCTTGTTAATCTAGCTTATTTTTAGTTTCTATGGACTTATTTGTATTTCTTGCATGTATAATGGGAAGGGAAAATATTCATTTTTTTTCTAGTTCTTATCTTTTGAAAAGAAGAAAAAGAATTCAATGGTTCTTTCTTTCTCTATTTGACTCTTTGGAGAATGAGATAAATATTTTCGAAAGAAGATATAGAAGTTGGAAACCACATGTTCGACCACGATCATTAAAGTTTTCTAATCAAACTAGACTTCTGATGATCAAGATCATAGAGACTAATAGACTTAAAGAATCAATGGCACATTCAATCATGAAAAGCAATTCAACTCCAAAATAAAAAATAATTGTTACTTGCAAATAGTATTTTTGTAATTTTACTTGTATTTTTTTGAAATTAAGTTGAATTACATTGTAAATGGGTGCATTTTCGATAGATTCCGACACCCTCTATTTGCTAAGTTTGGATTGTGGAGTCTGATTGTTAAAGGGTGGAGCTGCAAGAAACCCTTTCAGGTCTAAGGCAATCTTTAAATGGCTTGAGTTGAGTAACTAAATACTTTAATACTCTCTACCATTGACAATATGGTCACAATTAACAATGAAACTCTCACTAATGTTCTAACGTGTTTATAAGATTCACATGACAAAATCAAATTTCTCTAGCTTGAATCACAACTCCAACAAGATGGAATACAACAAAAGAGTCAACATTATGAACTAGTCCTTGTTCAGAACAATTCTCTTTTTGAATTTGAGAATGATTTGTATCAGTAGCCAACACATGATCAAATCAATGGTGCCACTTCAGAAGTAGATTTAAATGTAGATGAAGTTTGTCATAAACAAGTTTCTCTTTCACTTTCCAATACCATCATCATACCTTGGGAAGAAATCATCAACAATAAGCACAAAATAGGTCTTGGATACAAAATGGATGTGACATTTCACATTCCATATTATTCCAAAACAATCTAGTTCCAAAGTGATGGATTCCTTCAATAAAATTCATCTTCACGTGCTCCAGTTCAAGATCAGATTCCTAAATGCCAACATTGTCATTGAGTTGGCCACATAGAAGATCAATGTTTTGATATTTATCCTTGTGAGCATTATGGAAAGCATAATCATCCTTCAGACATATGTTCCAAATGTAAGAAACCTACAAGAGTAAAGGATCAATATGGGTGGATCACTTCTTGGAAATGGTCATCAACAACCAAGAACATATACCAGACATACCAAAAAAATTATTCTTGAGTATTGACACATCTTGTAGTGGAAAAATTTTCATCTTCTCACCTCATCTTTGACAAGGGGGAATAATATCAATCAGGCTCCATGTTTCGAAGTCCAATCAAATGAGCAATAAAAAGTGAGCCAAAATCAGAGTCATATTCCATCAACATGATTTGGTTTGTGGTCTTCCTTAAACCACCATTTAGTATAGTACTTACAACTTCTGCTTGACAACAAATTTTGGTCATCTTTAAACCACCATTTGAGAGCACTTCCAATTAGCAAAAAACATGAGCTTCTAGCTAAATTGGGAAATGTTCTACGAACCACTAAGCCTTAGATCTAAGTTCTAGAGTTTTTGGTCTTCCATAAATCACCATTTAGTAGAAAACATTGGATTCTACTAGCCTTTTGGTTTGTGGTCATCCTAAAACCACCAGATTCAGAGAGCACATTCAACCATTGGAAGCTGTCCACTTCCAAGTTTTATCTCTCTTCTTTGACTCACATACACCCCTTCAGATT
>JASDQU010102529.1:128629-162111 GCA_032191745.1 Picea mariana
ATTAATCCATTAGGGTTATGGTATTTTGTATTATTCACTTGAGAAGGAATATGAAAAGTCATAAGTGAATAGGAACTGTCATCGGGAGTCCAAGAGATCTCTTGGAAGATGAACCCAAAGGTCTTAGACAATGTATTTATATGTGTATCATATTAATAAAATGAATATGACATTGATCTCCATTCTGGTGTATTCTAACATATTTTATCATGCAATAATACTACCACAAAGACTTAATGATGTCCATCCTTTAGAAGCTCTAGCATGCTTAAATGTTGTGCATTATTGATTGTTAAGTTCAACGACCTTTTGTTGGATGGATTGAACACCTAGAATAATAAAATCCTATTGATTGATGATACTTAACCTTATTCATTGTATGCGGTGTTTAGTGCATGAGTTTAAAAGTATTATCCTTCTCCCTTGGATGGTCAACCTTAAAAGTTAAGATACTTTTCATGCATGATGTTGTAGATGACTGCTAAAATGAAATTGTCTTATGGCTGTTATGAAAGAGTTTAATTGATGTTAAAATAGTCATATTGGATGGCATATTGTATTGTTATTGAGACTTAGTGGTAACACCCTTAAGGGTCATGTATGCATATGAGTGAGCTAGTATGAAATGCTCATATAAAAAGTGTGCAAGAGTGTTATGCATGACATGATATACAACATATTTTCTCTTATTCTTGGTTGCCATATGAAAGAGAACACCATACTTATGATTATTCCTTTGAAACTTGTCATGTGACTGATTGTGAACTTTCATAAAATAGACCGATCTTAACTCTAAGTTGAAGTTGTATGAATTTTCTAAATCATTGAAACGATAATGTAGATAAGCTTGTAAAGCCATTGTTTGTGAAAGAGTAATTTAAGATGTCAATTTTGATCAATTCTCCACTTGAGATAGGAGATTGATATGTGAAATCGAATTTCCTTGATAATGTTCAATTATTGCATCGAAATGACCTTGGATAAGGGGTCTTATTGAAAGGTAGAAGAGTACCTCCAATTGGAATGACATTATGCCATTAGACCTTGGGTTGGACTTATTATTTTGATTTTTTTCTTGGAAATGTTGTAATTAACAAGTGCTGATATGAAACTAATGAGATTTGTGACTTTGTTGAGTGGGACAACTATAGGGAAACAAATTTCAAATATAGGCAATGGAAGAAAGGCCCATGAGAAGAGTAGAACAATTGTTAGTCGATTAAAAGCTAAGTGTTCTGATAGTGTTTGATTAGATTGGATCTACTTGTTATGAGAGAGTTGAATTTGAATTTGAATGATTTTAATTCATTTGAATCTATTTGATGGGGAAGATTCCAATAAATCTGATTTACATATTATTAATACATTGAATATGTTGATATTATGGTAGTTGCGAGAGGTATTTACCTCCAAGTGTAACCCTGACGAGAATAGAATATTCTGGGAAGTAAGAAGTAACCCTAAAGTGTTGAACATAACCCTAGAATACAAGTCGGCTCAAGGAAATAATTAATATTAAGTATTTAGTCTCCAGAATGAGAAGTCGGCTCAGACAACTCAGGAAACAGTATAAATACAAGTAGCCAAACATCATTTTGTACACACTGCTCATAATTGCAGCTGGGAAGAAGTGCGCACTGTAGAAACTGGGCTAGTGCACAAGTCTGGGGAGTAGCTGCAGCTGCCAGCTGCCGCAATCTGGTTTCCTGGTTTAGGCTCAGAATTTCTGTTGGTTATGGTTGGAATTTATGATCATTCTTTGGTTATCTTTATGCATTAGCCTTGGTTGGCTACTGGTTTTCTTTCGGAATCATTCTTTATCAAGGTTAAGGTGTTGGGGGTGGCTTCGGCCTATGGTTGGGTGAAAATATTGCTATATTGTCTATGGTTAAATGAGAACATCCATTAATTTCTAACAGGGTATGGGCCCACACTATCTTCAGATAGTCTAACCGCTGGAAGATAGATTGGGAGGATTTGCTCAGTTACAGTTGTAGTTGTAGCCAGTTTTTGCTGCAGCAACGAAACCCTAACCCTCTTGTTGAAGTACCTTAAGTGAAGAGATTGACCTAATTTTTGGATAGCCTAGTGCGCCCTAGCCTAGCGCACCTCCTGGTACTCTCAGCAAGCCAAGATGTCAAGTTTGATTTTTTGGTCAAAGTCAAAGGTTGACCAAGTCAAAGAAGTCATGACTTACTCTATGAAGTCAGAAAACAAGTTAGAAGGGGCTTCTAACTTCAGAGCATGGAAGACAAGGATTGACCTCATCCTTTCCAAGAATAAAGTGTTGGAAATCGTGAAAGGAAAGATCATGGAATGACAGTTCGAAGAAGGAAAAGAGAAGGAACCTTAGAACGTTTTAGTTATGGAGAAGTTCAAAGATAATGACATCAATTCCATGAGTATCATAGTGGATTCTATAAAAGACCACTTGATACCCTACATCTCCCATCTTGACTCATCTAAGAAGATGTATGATGCCCTAACAAACCTCTTCGCAGTCAGAAACATTGGACAGGTAATGAGTCTGAAGAATGAGCTCCATGACATGAAAATGAATGATGAAGACATCTTAACATCTCAGTTAAGAGATCAACTACAAGCTATTGAAGAGATCATTTCAGAGAAGGAACTGGTAAATATAGTACTCAATGGTCTTCCCAAGACATGGGATGCATTTTCCGCAAGCATGAACATAAGGAAGGAGTATCCTACATTTGAAGAACTTTGGACTTGCTGTGCACACGAAGAATAAAGGATTAGTGCAAAAGAGAAACCTCAAAAGAAATACGATGATCAAGCCTTCACATCAAGGTTCAATAATTTCAGGAATAAAAGGAAGTTTGGCTCAAGGAAGAAGCCAAATCAAGAGAAAGATATGTCAAAAATACATTGCTTCAATTGTCAAAAATATGGTCACTACAAGAATCATTGTCCCGAGATAAAGAAAAGGAAGGAAACACACGAAGCTTCAGTTGTCGAAGAAAGGAAACCCTCAAAGAAGACCAAGCAGGATAAAACATACTTCTTCTTCTAAGGTAACAATATTCTTCATAGTTCTTGTACATACCATGTTTACATAGTTTCTGTACATATCTTGCATATCTATTTCTTAGAAGATAAGATGTTCAAAGAGAAACAATACCTATGGAAGAATAAAAAGATAAGGATTGATATCATGATGACTCTAATACAAGCAATACACATGGAAAGATGAAGTACATTGACAATCATTGGTAACAATTCCTATGGAAACTATTACAACTACCGAAATCAGAATCAAACTTGAAGAAACCTAGAAGAAGCAAATTCCGAAAGAAGTCAACAATCAAAAGGAAAAGACTCATGACACTTTGCAGAAGGCAATAAGGATGCAGACAAAAACATGGACTCGCTTAGATGGAGGGATCCGATTATATAATTCCAAAAGAAGAGCATGCATTCATGCATGAAGCAAGGATTAGGAGGGATCTAATCCTAGATAATATGATCCATCGAAGATTATGAAGTATCTATCCATGTTCCCATCAATGGAAGCAACCATGAAATGCAACACGTGTTCAATTTGACTTTAGAAGAAGTCTTCTTTGAAAAGAAGCCTTAAAGTATCATTGGTTGTCCATCCACATCCATGATCCTATTATGAAAGGAAGAAGGTTGGAAACTTCAAGGCATGGAATCTATAGAAAAATCTATGGACCCAAGAGCTAAAGAGAAACATGAGGAAGAACATGAAGATTCCAAGAGAGAAAGAAAAGCTAGAACAACCAGTCATTATATCAAGAATTACAAGACTACCAACTTGGTTTGAACCCACTAGAAGCAATCAAGCAGAAGAAACAAAAGTTGTGATGAAGAACAATGTATAAAATACTTATGAATATAAGCTTTGCGAGATTCATAACTAGAGGTTCTCCCAAATATAGGGAGACAACTATGATGATTGCTTGTTCCAGTAAACCAACCATACCTCTACATGAGCCATTATATCTTCTGCAATATCCATGGGTTCGATTTTACATTAGATGAATGAAATGAATGTTCTCCTCAACAAAGTAATTGAACAAGAAGCGTATGTAGAGAAACCTCAAGGTTTTGAGGTATACCAGAAAGAGACTCTTGTATGCATATGGGAGAAGATCTTGTATGGATTCAAACAACTTGGTGCAGAGCCTCCAATGCACAACAAAAGCATGGTGAAAACTTTCTATAATAGAGATATTGTATCAGAATGGTTACTTAGAAGTCTAGGATGATGGTTTTGCTAATCCATGACAAACTCTCATGATGACAGAAGAAGTACCACTTGGATATATTCCAGTTTGAGCCTTGACACAATGGTATGAGCTAGCAGGAAACAAACGAGTTGAATCCAACTATGATATACTATAATGATCAGAGCTATATGAAGCCTTCAAAGAAAACTAATGTTCTAGAAAGACCGAAGTACATTGAAATCGAGCATTACATTCTTCGTGATGAAGTATAGAAAAGAGAAGTGATTCTCCAATATTTATCTCCACAGATGAGCACATAGCAAACATTTTGGTAAAGCCTCTTTCCAAGATGAAAGAGTTTGCATACTCAAGAAACACGCTGAAGCTTGTGGAGATGAATTCCTTATTAAAAGGGAAGAGATGACTACCAGGTTGGGAGGGAATAATGATGTGCTATTGATTTATGGACAATCATTTTTCGAGTTCGAAAAAATGGTCCAGGATGAGCAGTTCCTTTCTAGTTCAGAAAGTGGTTTGATATTTATGATGGACATACATTTTCCAGTTCGAAAAATGGTCCAGAAAGAATGGTCCTTGTATCACTCCTTGGAGTGAGTGACTTATTCAACATCATGTCTGATTACTCAAATGGAGTATGGTTTCGAGAGAGGATGTAGTTGATATTATTAGATGACACTGATAGTGATGATGGTGATCATGATCTAATCTTGAGATAATGTGTACGACTATGATGATGCTACCGATTCAATGGTATGTTTGTGCTCAAGACCATTGCCTTCAATACCTCCATATCTAGGAGGGAGTGTTGATATTATGGTAGCTGCGGGAGGTATTTACCTCCACGTGTAACCCCGACAAGAATAGAATATTTCGGGAAGCAAGAAGTAACCCTAAAGCATTGAACATAACCCTAGAAGACAAGTCGCCTCAAGGAAATAATTAATATTAAGTATTTAGTCTCCAGAATGAGAAGTCGGCCCAGACAACTTAGGAAACAATATAAATACAAATAGCCAAACTTCATTTTGTACACACTGCTCATAATTGCAGCTGGGAAGAAGTGTGCACTGCAGGAACTGGGCTAGTGCGCAAGTCTGGGGAGTAGTTGCAGCCGACAGCTACTGCAATCTGGTTTCCTAGTTTAGGCTCGGACTTTTTGTTGGTTATGGTTGGAATTTCTGATCAGTCTTTGGTTATCTTTATGCATTAGCCTTGGTTGGCTATTGGTTTTCTTCTGGAATCATTCTCTGTCAAGGTTAAGGTGCTTGGGGGTGGCTTTAGCCTATGGTTGGGTGATAATATTGCTATATTGTCTATGATTAAATGAGCACATCCATTACTTTCTAACAGAATATACCTCATTCTAATTGAATTTTGTGAGTTGTATTTGTTGTTTTAGTACATTGATTGCATCAAGGAAGGTGGCCAAGTAATAAATATTGCAAAGCATGATGCCATGCACACCAAAAAAGGGGTCATGAAAGGCCTAATTAGATCATGTTTAAATATGGACTACCTACAAGGTAAAACCAATTGCTAAGAGTTAGAGTGGAGCTTGGCTGAGAATTATCCAATAGATTGAACAAATAATTCCAAAGTTGGATAAGGCTTAACGATAGTTGTACATGAGGAAATGATAAGTTGGGATTGATTACAACTTCTCAAGGAAAATGGAGAAACCAAACTTAGAAAGGGACAGAATGCAAAGATAGACATGGAAAAAACAAGGGAAACATTTCTCACCTTAAAACTCTATTTTCTTTATAAAGTAGAGTTTTACGCTTTTAAAGTAGCAAGTATATCTTATGAAAAATGAATAAGTATAGCTACTTGAATGAGAATATCAAAACTAATGATGTATTATATGATTGGAAGAAAGACAATGGAGTAGATTAGTTATGTTGTGAATTCCAGGCTATGCAGAGGAATTGCAAGGAATAATTCCTTGACTCTTCTCTTATTGTTCTATTATATTTCTCTAGACCGAGAAAGTTGCTATGTGATAATAGTCAAAGCATGGTAATGTTGATAAATACAAGATAGTAATATATTTGGAATACATTTTCACTAATAAACACATTGAGAGATAATATTTGGTAGAGTGAATATAAATATGTTGGAGCATATATGATGTTGTATATTGATCACCAGTGTTGATAGATATGCAATGAATATGGCATGATAAATGATGTAGTTATTGATTGTTGTATGGCAAGGAATGGTTGAAGATGTTGATGATACAACTACCTATGACATACAACTTCATGTAAAGGATAAGTACAAGAGGATGCTTGTCAAGAGGTTGATGAAGGGATCATGTTAGCTCCCATGAGGCATCAACTGATTAGGAAACACCAGGAATGTTGATGGCAACCATGTATGTATGAAAATTGGTCATGCCAATATATCATGTGACTCACCACGTTGTTGTCAGGAATGCACACCCTCTTGAATTTTTGGGCTTCTTACAACCTGCCACTCACTTACATGGTTCAATTGTTTTAGATATTTCGTGAGCTAAGGTCAAATACGGAATCCATATGTAAAGGATTTTAGGAATGAAAAGGTAAACCCTATGGATGTGATGACATAATTTGACCTCAAATATGGAATCCAGATACAAAAGTTTGTAAAATAAATAAGAAGAATCATCCTCATGCCCCCATCTGTTACATTTTGATTCCCCAATCTTCTACAAAGTCTTGCGTAAATTAACTGTGATTTGGTCCACATTGTCCTCAGAATCGTGCCTTTCTATCATTGGTGGATACAATGATGAATCTCAATGGCAGAGGTGAGATATGTTCTATTTTTCCTTCTCATGTTCAATACAACTTCTACTTGTTCACACGCTAACAAGAAAGCTTGGAATTGATTCACCATCAATAGATTTCATTGAAGGGCACTTTTGGAATCCAGATTTTGGAAAAGATAAGTGTACTTTCTCTACTTTTTGTTGATGAATTTGACATTGTAGAATGATGAGTACAATGACCTTATTACTATGAAAATTGGTTATAAAAATTATGTAGATGATGATGAGCAAATGAATATTGTTAATAATAATCAATTAGTTTACAAATTAGGTTAGAAAAGAACTGGCAGGGTCACGAATTCTAACTATTTGGCAGAAATAACCATGTGAAATAATGGTTTCTATACCATTCAAGATTGATGATTATAGGTTATAATCCCTATTTAACTCCCTAATGAGTTGTTAAATATTATCTGTTGAAAACGTTGGAAATTTTGGAAACAATTTTCTTGTATGTGCATGTTTTGTATCTCGTTGTTTTATGAGTGTCTATGCATTAGAAATTTATGCTTTCCTAAGTGTTTCACTAGGTAATTTGAAAGAATGAAACCTGTTCCCATTCAAAATGGATATGTTGGAAATTTTGGAAACAATTTTCTTGTGTGTGCATGTTTTGTATCTAGTTGTTTTATGAGTTTCTATGCATTAGAAATTTATACTTTCCTAAGTGTTTCATTAGGTAATTTGAAAGAATGAAACTTGTTCCCATTCAAAATGGATATTATGCAGCTATGAATATTAGAAATTTACCCATTGGGTTGTTACGAGGTTTCCACTTGAAAATTTAAAATTTAGAATCTTTTTCCTATAGGTGAATGTTATGCTCCCTAGAAATTTTTCATAGTGTATAAAGACACATATCTTTATCATGCACCCTTTTAAATGTGTTGGAAGGGTTATTCGATATAAAAGGATTTCCTTTCTCAAACCTCAAATAATGGTTCAATTATGAAGATTTCATGTACCCTTGGAAAAACAAAATTCTTGAGTTTTTGGGCATGGATATAAAGTTAGACATACAATAATTTGCTTGTATCTTAAAATTTATGATCTAGGTTAATGTGATTTTTGGTATACATGAACCTTAGATTGACATGGACACATCCACATAAAATATCAAATACCCACATTGCACTTTAATAGATATATGTTATTTATCATACCTATAGGATTTGCTATGAAACACATGAATCAATTGTACACAATGATTTATCTATAAATTAGAATTAGTGATCTTGGTCATTGTGATTTTTGGTAGTCAAGAACTTTACAATGAGATGGACATATCCACCAAAAATCTCAAATACCCATATTTTACTTTAAGATATATAGGTTGTTTATCATACCTATAGAATTTGCTATGTAATGCTTAGACCTATTGAATTTGCTATGGAACACATGTAGTTGTTGTATATAATGATTTGTCTATAAATTAAAATTAGTGATCTGGGTCGACATGGATTTTTCTATACAAGAACCTTACATTGATATGGAAACATTCACAAAAAATCTCAAATATCAAGATTATAGTTTTAGAGATATAGTCTCTTTATTAGATCTATAACATATGTTACATATCACATGTAGTGGTTGCTATGGATTACATGAAAAAAATTGCTACAAATCTAATAGTTTCTACATATCTATTGTATATGTCGTGAGGCAAAAAAAATGACTTGGCAACATTGACTCAACTGAAAGACTATTAACCACAACATAAAATTGGCAACCATAAAATTGGCAGACAAGTGATACCCCCCTTTGGACCAAGACCCCTCTTTGATCTAAATACAAAAGAAAACAAATGGACACTAACTTCCCTTTAGACCTATTTTGACAATTAGTGTAAGAGGAAAGAGATGGATGACATACCTTTTTATGATGGTTGTCCTCGCTGCTCCAGTATTTGACCTTATTGACCAAGCTCCTAGACACAAGAAAAAACATGCAAGGAACAAGATAAACCTTCTTCTTCTATACTATATTGTTTGGTGAAAATAGATCTATCTATGATGACTTTAACAACAATATACATGCATGTAATAAGTGACACAAAGCATGAAGGAATAGGCCAAGTTATGTATTTATGGAAAGAAATAATGAATCACTTACAATCAAAGTTGATGTTGCAACAACTCCTCCAGATCTCTCCTATCCAACCCTCTCTTGAATGCTTCAAGATCAAAAGTATGATGCTCTCATGGATTCTCCTCCCTTTTTACCTTGGAATGCACTCGTTATATAAGAGTTGGAGGCTTAAGCACCATGAAGTATTTTGGGAAATGGTTGAGGATTTAGCTACATAAGTTGGGATTGAGTTTACCTAAGATATGAGATATGACTCGAATCCCTGACTTCATCTTCTCAGAAATAACCCTTAGAATAAGGTGGGCTAGCCATAACTCCCTCTAACCACTTCAATGCTCCCCCAACACTGAGCATAGGGCGTTGACAACACTCCCTATACATAGGCGGGGGAGTGTTGACAAGAGTTCAATGCTCCCTATACATGGGAAGGGGAGTGTTGACTTTCAAAAATGGTCAAAATATCAAGGAAAAGGGCATTGTTTTGACCTTCTCATGATGAGTTTTCCTCCTCCACAATGACTAGGGATTATGACAAATGTTCTTCCATGGTGTTAAAGTTGTGATACTAAATAAAGTGCATGCGACACTTAGTAAGGTGCATGCGACACTTAGTAAGTTGCATACGACACTTGATAAAGTGCACGAGATACTTAGTAAGGTGCATACAACACTTAAGTGCGACATTTAGGTTTATAACAACGCCTTATTATTTAGGGCATGATTCACTATGGTAGTTGTCCATAGCATCTGAGTGTCAAGAAACACCTCATTCCCTTGGGAATTTTCATTCCAGTAGGTAGAGATGTTCCTTTGTCTATATATCAACCTACAAGTCTATCCCGAGAACACATTTTAGTGTTAGAAACTCCTACCTATCCCTTTGCCTACTATGGAATGAATATTCTAATGGCATATATTTTTATTACATTTATGATAATTATTGTATTTGTAATGTGATTTGTTTTTTCTTTCCTTTGTGACATTAAAATCACAAATGTAAATTGTTGTTTCTTTCTTTTTTTGGAATTAAGATCACTAAGTATTAGTATAATTTAAAGTACTAATAAAGTGTGAGGTTTTCCTTAGAGACATATGATACCATTTTCACCAATCAACGATCAAATTCCATAAGCATAATTGAATTTTTTACCAAATCAATATCATACCTAACCATAATTCTTTTGCTGTTAGATTAATTTACTCCAAAGTGCATAGGATGGCATATATCAAAATATCAAATAACAAACCTGAGTTTTATTATGGACATAAAAGCCATGCGGTTTAAAATCCAAGTAAGGGATATATTAAACATTCCATTATTCTTAGACAACTCATTGTTAATTTTTCCTAGACATATCTTTCCAATTATGAATAGTCCATCCATTCCATTTGTGATTCTACTTGTCAGATTCATCTTTCCAGTGACATGTTAGTTCCTTGGTGTTGGAAATGTAGTTCGTTAGGGTTACTAACTTGATGGAATATGAAGAGTCGATTTATTGTAACAATCACATTGAGTCCAAGAGACCTTGGAAGATGAATCCAACTATCAATTACATGTATATATATGTGTATCATATCAATTAATAAACACAACTCACACTTATCCATTTGTCGCATTCCAACCGTGGTATTAGAATGCCTGTTGTGGTTAAGTTTTCCCCGCAGACAGGTGAAACCCCCCTTTGGACCAAGACCCCTCTTTGATTCAAAAACAGAAGAAAACAAATGGACACTAACTTCCCTTTAGACCTATTTCAACAATCAGAGTAAGAGGAAATATATGGATGACATACCTTTTTACGATGGTTTTTCTCACTGCTCCAGTCTTTGACCATGTTGACCAAGCTCCTAAACGCAAGAAAAAACCTGCAATGAACAAGATAAATATTCTTCTTCTACACTATATTGTTAGGTGACAATAGATTTATCTATGATGACTTTAAAAACAATAGACATGCATGTAACAAGTGACAAAAAACATGAAGGGAATAAGACAAGTTATGTATTAATGGAAAGCAATAATAAAGAACTTAAAATCAAAGTTGATGTTGCATCCACTCCTCCAAAGCTCTCCTATCAAGCCCTCTCTTGAATTCTTCCAGATCAAAAGTATGATGCTCTCATGGATTCTCCTCCCTTTTCACCTTGGAATGCACTCATTATATAGGAGTTGGAGGCTTAACCACCATGAAGTATTTTGGGAAATGGTTGAGGATTTAGCTCCATAAGTTGGGATTGAGTTTACCTAAGATGAAGCCATGAGATATGACTCGAATCCTTGACTTCATCTTCTTAGAAATAACCCATAGAATAAGGTGGGATAGCCATAAATCCCTCTAACCACTTCAATGATCCCCCAACACTAAGCACATGGCATTGAAAATGATCTCTGTACATGGGAAAGGGAACATTGAAAAGAGTTCAACGCTCCCTATACATGGGTAGGGGAGCGTTGAGCTTAAAAAATAGTCAAAATCTCAAGGTAAAAGGCATTGTTTTGACCTTCTCATGATGATTTTTCCTCCTCCAGAATGACTAGGGATTATGACAAATGTTCTTCCATGGTGTCAAATTAGTTGTGATACTTAATAAAGTGAATGCAACACTTAGTAAGGTGCATACAACACTTGATAAATTGCATGTGACACTTAGTAAGGTACATACAACACTTACGACACTTAAGTGTGACATTTGGTGGTGCGACATTTAGGTGTGTAATAGATGCCCCCTAAAGTGTGAGGCTAGAGGAGAAACTGATGGCCCAAACACTTTACAAAAATATTAATGCAAGGGCGTTGGAGTAGGAGATCCTAGTGGAAGCTGCAAACAAACATCAAACAATATTTATGTATCATCCCTGAGGCAGACATACCTATGCTCGAAATAAGTTGACTCAAAGGATGGTCGTTGACCAACACATTACAGATCCATGAAAATATTGACTAAGGGTATGGACACCAAATATACAATGTGGATCCATACCTCCATGACATGATATGATCATAGCCATGAAAGAATACAGAATAGAGCTACGATATGAAAAAAACATAGCCACAAAAAAATACAAAGTGTTCAATGTGACATCATATACATTAGTGATATTGCTAATATGATGGTTATACTGGAATCTAGTGCATACTCAAATGATCTCCAACGCAACCTGGGCATAAAATATAATAGAGTAAGTGACCAAACTAGGGTCTTCATCTCGATCTTGAAACAATATGATTCTAGCCATGTCAATAGATGTCTTGATGTCGAACATGGTAGAAACCACTTGATTACCGATCATTTAATGTATATTGTTAACAAATATGAGGGAAATCACTAATGATGACAATGAATCGCAAGGTACCCTAGTACATTCCAATGAATATGAATAAACGAGCTGAAGCTAAACATTTGTGGAATCATTCGATTAGAGTCCAACGGTGTAAACCTACTATCAAAGGCAAGGAAACTTATAGATGAGGCATGTAGGCTCCAAGGTACTAACTAGTTTCTAAGTCTAATTTCTGGATAATGTGTTGAAGTCGACATGGACATAATCGTCAAAGGAGGGCCATGATGCGTCCCCCATCATCAAAATGAAATAAAAACTAGAAGGTGATGTAAGATGGTGGATTAAATGAGTATGGACTGACATGAGGACGAAAGATGGTAATACTGCAAAATGGTTGGTTTGAGGTCAAACTTCCCTTGAACATTGTGAGGCACGAAAAATGACTTGGCAAAATTGACTCAACTGAAATATAGACCAAAACATAGTGCGACGATCACTAGGAAACTCTTCCGGTGAGCCAAAGGAGTATGAAGACTCATAGGATTGACATGAATTAGAGATAAGCATATTACCCAACTATAAGATGAGACACAAACATGTGCCATGTTTAAGGGCGACAACAAACAACTGCCACAATGATTTCCAAAACTTGACCCACTTCCTTCAATTTCCCCCCACCATGATTAGCAAGTACCTCTTTGTTTTTTAACGAGCTTGAGGAGGATAACATATGCTTGGTATAGATAATCTTCGATGAGTCCCTCAACATTTGTTTAATGAACTTGAAGAATGAGGGGTTCAGTCTTGTATGGGTCCTATAATAAGGTAGACCACATTCAACACTCATGTAATAAGGTAGACCACATTCAATGCTCTTCAGGCCACTATAATGAAGCGTTGAAGCCTGTAAGTGGTTGAAATATCACAAATTATTTTCCAGATTCAACAAATATCAATAAGAGTTCAAGCATCAAAATCAGAAAGAATCAAGAGACAAACAAGATTCAATAGGCTATAAGAAACCAATGAAAGACTATTAAAAGTTCGTTCCCTAGTATGGTTGCCAATTTTATGTTGTGGTTAAGTTTCCCCTGCGGACAGGTGATACCCCCCTTTGGACCAAGACCCCTCTTTGATCTAAAGACAAAATAAAACAAATGGACACTAACTTCCCTTTAGACCTATTTCGACAATCAGAGTAAGAGGAAAGAGATGGATGACATACCTTTTTATGATGGTTATCCTCACTGCTCCAGTATTTGACCTTGTTGACCAAGCTCCTAGACGCAAGAAAAAACCTGTAAGGAACAAGAGAAACCTTCTTCTTCTACACTATATTGTTTGGTGAAAATAGATCTATCTATGATGACTTTAACAACAATATACATGCATGTAATAAGTGACACAAAGCATGAATGTAATAGGCCAAGTTATGTATTTACGGAAAGAAATAATGAAACACTTACAATCAAAGTTGATGTTGCAACAACTCCTCCATATCTCTCCTATCCAACCCTCTCTTGAATGCTTCAAGATCAAAAGTATGATGATCTCATGGATTCTCCTCCCTTTTTACCTTGGAATGCACTCATTATATAGGAGTTGGAGGCTTAAGCACCATGAGGTATTTTGGGAAATGGTTGAGGATTTATCTCCATAAGTTGGGATTGAGTTTACCTAAGATGGAGCCATGAGATATTTCCTGAATCCTTGACTTCATCTTCTCAGAACTAACCCTTAGAATAAGGTGGGATAGCCATAACTCCCTCTAACAACTTCAATGATCCCCCAACATTGAGCATAGGGCATTGAAAATACTCCCTATACATAGGCGGGGGAGTGTTGACAAGAGTTCAATGCTCCCTATACATGGGCATAGGAGTGTTGACTTTAAAAAATGGGCAAAATGTCAAGGTAAAAGGCATTGTTTCGAGCTTGTCATGATGAGTTTTCCTCCTCCATAATGACTAGGGATTATGACAAATGTTCTTCCATGGTGTTAAAGTTTTGATACTAAATAAAGTGCATGTGACACTTAGTAAGGTGCATACAACACTTGATAAAGTGCATGAGACACTTAGTAATGTGCATATGACACTTACGTGCAAAATTTAGGTTCGTAACAACGCCTTATTATTTAGGGCTCGATTTTCTATGGTAGTTGTCTATATGATCTGAGTGTCCAGAAACACCTCATTCTCTTGGGAATTTTCATTCCAGTAGGTAGAAATGTTCCTCTGTCTGTTTGTGAGCCTACAAGTCTATCCTAAGAACACATTTTAGTGTTAGAAATTCCTACCTGTCCCTCTGCCTACTGTGGAATGAATCCATTACCTAGAATACACAGTCTCTCTCCTATACACGACTGTTAGGGTTTCCTGGCACTCAAAGATCTCATCGTTCAAGTTCCTAGTCTCTATGTGAAACCATATATTTTGCACACCACTCACATCACACTTTCCTTCTTTGCACTACTTTCCCTACACATCGATTTATGATAGCATTCTCTGCATGAAATCATGAGAATCTAGGTTTCTCCATCTTCATATACAATGACAGACCCAAGAGGGGAATAACACAAAAATCATTCTGCACCCTGAAAACCCCATTTTTACAACTTGTTTTTATTTCATTTTTGGATTTAAATAAGTGTGCTTACGGACACGGGGAAGGATTGAAGGACTTATGGTTGCTCTATAAATTTCTGCTCCTCCTCTACAAAGGCCCTTGTGCCCTTTCCCTACATGAAATACTGCTCTGAAGCTTCTCCATCGATTTCTATCTCTCTACAGGCTTAAGCGTTAATCATAGAAAACTTAACAATCATTTGGCATTAAAGATTAGACTAGGAGATCACCTCAAGAGATCATTTGGCATTAAAGAAATTTGGTCTCTAAAGTCACCATTATCGATCTTTAACTGAGTCCGAGTGGTTTCATCTGGTCAGATCAAGGATTCAATACATTTGAGTTGAGGACGAGCTAATCTGGCCTACAAATCAATGTTTAGCCAAAGCAAGAACCACAGTGAGACTAGTTCATTTGTTTATCCAATTTTCAATTCATTTCAATGCAGATTCTAGTCTTCGTTTCAAAGCACATTTTGTCTTCACATAATGTCCATATGAGACCACTTGGAGTAGAAACTATAGTACTTGTATAGATGAATACTCTAGACCTCAACTATTCAAATACGACAGTCAAATGTCATAGTGGTCATGAGCACAATGAATTCTTGTGATAAGAGGCACACTTTGAACCAAATGTCTAATGCATAGTTGTTGAAGCCTCATCTAAGAGAATATTCTTGTTTGAGTTTGTACATGGGTGATAAGCATAGAGAAAGATCCCGAAGAACAAGAAACTTCAATCCCAGTGGCCACTTTTGTCGATTTCCAGTTCTGCTTAATACTGTTGTAACAATGTACATGGAGAACCAATAGTCCTTTCTCTTTCTTCATGTTTAACTTGATGGTTCTAGTAAATTGCTTTGGAAATTTATATTCTGTATTCAATCGACGACTCATTGAAGAGGGTGTTTTTTCTGATAATTTATGTTGTCGAGCTTGGCAATCACCTTATCTATTTTACAGGATTTTGAATTGCAGAGTCTGATTGTTAAAGGGTGGAGTTGCAAGAAACCCCATGAGGTTTAATTGTGTCTTTAAAATGGCTCAAGTTGAGGAATTGTTAGAGTTACAAAACACTATAATCCTCTCCTCCGTGGAAAATACAATCACCATTGAAAAAATAACTTTGCATTCTATTGTAACATGCTTACAATTTTTGCAAGCCAAAGAAGCATTGTTGCAAACTCATACTCGACTTATTCACGATGCACTTGAGTGAAATAATCTTCAACGACATTTTGAACTAGTTCTTATTCATAACCCTATTTTCAAATATGATGAAGATGATGTTGTTGATTTAGACTAACAGATAACGTAGAAGAAACTCAGTGAGCTAGCTCCAGATTCAACTACAGATGAAGATCAACTTCCTCTTTCCAAGCTAGTCATCAGAGCTTGGGAATAAATCATAATCAATAAGAACATAATATGTATCTGATATGAAAAGGATGCCACCTTTAATAATTTAGATTATACCAAACCGATCCAGTTTCAGAGTGCTGGATTGCTACAACAAAGTTCACATTCACCTTCTCTAGTTGAAGTACATATTCCAAAATACCAACATTGTCAGCGAGTTGGCCACGTTGAAGATCAATGCTTTGATATTCATCTTTGTGAGCATTGTGGAAAGTACAATCATCATCCATACATATGCACTAACCTCAAGAAACCTGCAAGAATAAAGAACTAGTATGGGTAGATGACTTCTTGGTGATGGTCATCAATAGTCAATAAGATATGTCAGTGATACCAATGAATTCACTCTCAAGTATTGACACATCTTGCAGTGGAGAGATTTGCATCTTCTCACCTTGTACCTAAAAAGGGGAACAGCATCAACGATTGACATTCAAGCTTCAAGTTTAGAAGTCCCATCAATCAAGCAATAATAAGCAAGCATGATTGGTTTCTGGTTTTCCTTAAACCTCCACTTGGTAGAATACTTTCAACTTCTTCTACATAATAGTTTATGGTCATATTTAAACCAACATTCGAGAAAACTTGCAATTAGCAGAAGACATCAGCTTCAACTTCTAGCTAACTTAGGGAATGTTTCGGTAACCATTGAGCCTAGAGATAAGTTCTAGAGTTCGTGGTCATCCTTAAACTACCAGATTGGTTTGTGGTCTTCCTTAAACCACCACCACCATTTAGTAGAAGACATCAAGTTCTTCTAACCATTCAGTTTGTGGTCATCCCAAAATCACCAGATTCACCAAATTTCAGAGAGCACATTCAACCATCAATAGCTGCACACTTCCATATTTTAGCTGCCCACTTCTAGACTTTAGCTCTCTTCTTGGACTCATATACACCCATTCAGATTAAGAGGGTGAATGTTGGAAATGTAATCTGATAGAGTTACGAACTTGATGAAATATGAAGAGTCAAGGTATTGTAATGATCATAGGGAGTCCGAGAGACCTTGGAAGATGAATCCAATGGTCACTTACATGTATATATACGTGCATCATATCAATTAATAAACACAATCAGACTTATCCATTTGTCATGTTCCAACACTCGGGGAGTAAGATATGGGCATTTTAGAGGTTTCTATTTTTCTATCCAACAATGTGGGTATTATCTTGTTTCTAAAAACAAGATCTTTTTGTTTTAAAGCTACCATGGTTTTTTTTTCTTCTTAAAAATAATGGATCAATTGATCTTGTTCTTAAGTACAAAGCACCTTCTTGTAATTACATAATGTTTTTGTATGTGTATGGTTTCAAATTTAACAATCCACATGCATTTGTGTGTGTGTGTTATAAACATTTTATTGGTTGAATATGACGCAAAAACAATTAGTCCTTATTGATATGATGTGAATGCTTTAGAGATTTCAAATAATTTTCTAAGACACATGTAAGGTGAAAGAAATCAATAACTTCACAGTGAAATAAATCAATAACTTCACGTAAATTATTCAATTTCATAACCTTAATACTAGTGTGGTATTCCAATGCAACTATCGACATGTCTGCTTCATATTTGTTTGTGGAAAGAAGATAGTAAGGACTGGTAATTTGGGGATTTTTTTAAGTTGTATGTCTCTCTCTGATTTGAGATGGATTTGCATCAGTCCCAAATTATTTTATATCTTGTTTTTCCATCTCCCCCTAGGTCGCATATATCTTTGTTTCATTCCAAATCCTATTACTAGGCTAATTTTTTTTTATTGAGAACTTGGGATTTAAGTGTGGACCTCTCTTTAGTGTTTTCTTGAATTCATCACTCTTTGAGAGTGTATGATTTTTTTGGCCATGAGTATGTTTAATGTTGAATCTTATGTCTTACTTTTATATGTAATGGTGATTACTTGGAGTCCTTCAGTTGTCTTTATGCTTTTTTAAGAGAATATTTCATAGTCACTTGTGAAAGAAAATGATAGGTAGATGGGCTTGTTGTGTTAATTCCCTTTATCCTTGGATGGGAAAGATTTGATTTTTGGGCCTTGATGGATGGTATTGTTCCTAGAAGGTGGGTTCCTAAGAAGTTTGATTTTTGTGTTTAAGTTTTAATTTTAACCTACCCAAATCCTAAACCACAATTGCCTTCTATGTAAAGTAGTAGCATATGAATATGAATATGAATATGAAATGGTGTTTGGGAGCAACTTAAGGCCTAGTCATCCATTTCAACAACAGTTTGGCTTGGAAGTCCTAAGATACTAACTAGTGCAATCTAAAGTTGACTATCTGCCTATTGAGAACATGCTATCCTTTTTATTGCAATAGCAGTTCTTGTATCTATATAGGACCACAAAATATTCTATCAAATGTATGGTGTTGTAGGACCACAAGATGTTCTATAAAATGTATGGATTTGTACCAGCCATGATCTCCTTTATCGAAGTGTGGTCACATGAGTGTGTTGTTTCTATTATGTCTTAGCCCTGTTTGCTTCTATGTTTTCTGAGTTTTAAACCTTTTAATTAGTTTTTTAAATCTTACAATGTTCTACAATTTTATTTTTTTACCATTAATTAAGAGAGAAACCATTGAAAAAACCAATAGACATATTTGAAAATGTTAAATCAAGAATATCTATGAAATTTTTATTTTATAATCCAATATGGTAAAGAGTTTGCAGGATGCTTTTGTGTTTTTTAACTAAACGTTGCTTTCTGTTACCAATTTGTTTATACCTTTATTTGGTATTGATAATTATCTAACATCTCAAATCAATTTAACTTCCAAGTAGAAAATAAAAAGAGTTACCTCTACAACTAACGAGGCCATTCATCCATTAATCCCTCTTTTCTTTGCTTGAAGTCTAGGCCTTTTTGTGCTTAGACTGAACTAAAAAATGGGATAAATTCTTCCTCACAATGCATTCTCATGAAAGAATCATGAAGTCCAAAGTCAAGATGGTTAGAAATAAAGGCATGGATGTTTATTTACAATGTTTCATCCTTGAAAGGTTTTGTGAACCATTATCACTTTGATTCTAAGATGTAATATGTCAGTTCTATAAACATGTATGACATATCATTTATCACTAATAAATCACACATGGAAAAGTACCCAAATTAAGTAGGCCAAGAACCAAACACGATGGGTTTTCCCTGGTTTAGAGACCAATCAATTTCGGTTGGACTGGTTTACAAACTTGCTTCTAGGAAATATTAAAGTGGAAAATTCCACTAGTAGAAATAATACGACTTGTTAAACAAGTAGACACAACCAATGTAATAACATTTGGGTGGCCGATCTACATTGACCATAATAGAGTAGGCCTAACTAATATGAATGATTCTAATATGGATGCCAAGAGAGAATCATAGAAATTTTGAACAATGTGAGATCATTCCACCTAAACAAGCTTGATCGTAATAGAGTAGGCTTAGAAAACATGAATGCCAAGAGAATCATATAAATTTTGAACAATGTGAAAGTGGCCATAGTAGAAACTGTCATTCTCTAATGTATAGCTTTAAGTAAAAGGAAATTATTGACCAATCAAAACTTTGTTTAGATGGCGAATGAGAGAGATCTTAGTCCCTCTATTTCCATAGGGAGGAAAACATTTTAAATTAGTTTCACCCTAATTACTCTCGCAAATACTTTGTGTTTGCATTTGTACAATTATTTTGAAATTGTGTAGGTTAGCTACAGTTTATAAAAAAAATCTATCTAATTTTTACTATTATAATATTTGCAATTTTGATTGCATGGGAGGACATTTTTTTAGATTAAATGCATAACATATGGGGTTATATGGTGTAGTGGTTAACACTCTAGACTTTGAATCTAGAAACCTACGTTTGAATCCTAGTAGGCACTAAAAGAAGGCTTGTCTCTATTTTGGGTTGAGTTTCTTCTTAATCTTCCCTTGGCTTAACAATTGTTAGAGCTAATCAATTTTAGGATTTAATTGTGTCTATAGGATACCATATCTATTGTATTACTTTTGACTTTAAATATTAAATTCCTTACAAATTTTTAGCATATTATATCAGGTCTTAGGGGTTGTAGGTGTAGGGGGTTCATTTTTGATCCCAAGGGAAACAATGGAAATATTTTGAATGTGGACTGGGTAAAGATACAAACAATCAAACAAAGGAATTTTCTTTATACCAAGGGTTGAGGATCATTGACGATAGATAAATTAAGGATCTAATTAACATTAGGGAGTCAACTCTAATTATTAAACTAATGCTTAAATCCTTTCATCCGATAATGACAATCTAATTAGAATAATATTTTGAAGCAAAAGAGAAGTTGCCATGTTTAAGAGTTTTGAGTTCTATCATGTTCTCAGGATGCTCAACTATCAAGCTGACACTCTAGCAAACAAGGAAACTTATTTGGAATGTGGAAAACTATGGTTAAAGTGGGGAGGTATATCACCCACTCGCCTAAGTTTTATTTCACTAATATTTATGATGAAGCTTTGCATGTCAAACACTTGGCATGCAATTTAAAGTGGGGTGGTCATACATCAAAGTTGATGGCCAAGGAGAATTCACTATGCAACCCCCTCACACATGCAATCTTCAATGTGGGTTTGATCTCGTCAACCACTTTGGATTACAATTTTCCCTATAGGTGGGTTAATGGCTCTAAAGCATGAGGAATCATGGCTTATTGTGAGTTTGAGGCTTATGATCCTATTGCACTCGGGTTTGAATTAGGTTTCAACGTTGGTTTTTTTCCCTTCTAGACCACCTCTGTGGGATCTCGAATCCAAATTTTGGTTGGATTTCTATAGTTCCATCCCTGATTTGAGTGGAATTAGATGCTCTAAACCAACCTTAGATTGGCGATGTGCCTTAGGGTGGCTTGGAAACATAGAAGTGTGGGGATTTAGTGGCTCATGTGAATTTCATCATGATTATCATGGTCCTCTAGTTGGCTCTTGTTCATTTTAGGATTGTGGGGTTGTTTTTGTGATGACTAAGTACCGATGGCTCACACCCTTGCTAAAGGGAGTTACCAACCCTCTATCTTCAACCTTTTTGGAATGTTATATCGTGATTTCAAAATTTCTAGATTGTTCATGGTTAGTGGTGAAATAGGGTTGGCTCTAGGGTTCTATTAGGATCCCAAGATGAAACTGTTGATATTATGGTAGCTGCGGGAGGTTTTAAACCTCCACGTGTAAACATGACAAGACTAGAATATTTCGGGAAGCAAGAAGAATCCCTAAAGCATTGGACTTAACCATAGAAGACAAGTCAGCTAAAGAAAATACTTAATATTTAGTTTCTAGCCTCTAGAAAGAGAAGTAGGCCCATACAGCTAAGAAAGAGCATATAAATACAGGATGCCAAAGCTCATTTACACACACATAGCTCGCAACTGCAAAAATTTAGTAAGTGCACAAGTTTGGAGAGTAGTTGCAGCTAGCGCAACTAGTATTTTCGGTTGTAGGCTTGGACTTTCTCTTGGTTATTTTTTGGACTTTCTGCTTGGTACCCTAGCTTTGGAGAGTGATACGCTACCTTGATTTGCTATTAGGCCTAGTGTTTGCTTTTGAAATTATTCTCTGTCAAGGTTAAGGTGCTCGGGGGTGGTTTTGACCTATGATTGGGTGCCAATATTTCTATATTGTTTATGGTAAAACAAGCACACCTATTTTTTCTAACAGGTTATGGGTCCATAATATCTTTAGATAGTCTAACCGCTGGAAGATAGATTGGGAGGATTTGATCAGTTGCAGTTGCAGTCAAAGCTTTTGCTGCAACAACAAAACCCTAACCCTCTTGTTAAGGCACCTTAAGTGAAGAGATTGACCTAATTTTTGGATATCCTAGTGTGCCCTAACCTTGCGCACCTCTTGGTACTCTCAGCAAGCTAAGACGTCAAGTTTGATTTTTTGGTCAAAGTGAAAGGTTGACCAAGTCAAAGCAGCCATGACTTACTCTATGAAGTCAAAAAACAAGTTAGAAGGGGCTTCTAACTTCAGAGCATGGAAGACAAGGATTGACCTTATCCTTGACAAGAATAAAGTGTTGGATATCATGAAAGGAAAGATCACAGAACCACAGTTTGAAGATGGAAAAGAGAAGGAACCTCAGAACATTGCAGTCATGGATAAGTTCAAGGACAATGACATCAATGCCATGAGTATCATAGTGGACTCTGTAACATACCACTTGATACCCTACATCTCTCATATTGATTCATCTAAGAAGATGTATGATGCCCTAACTAACCTCTTCTCAGTCAGAAACATTGGACAATTAATGAGTCTGAAGAGCGAGCTCCGTGACATAAAAATGAATGATGATGACAGCATAACATCATACTTTGTAAGAATCTCTCAGTTAAGAGATCAAATATAAGCTATTGAAGAAATCATTTCAGAAAAAGAATTGGTAAATATAGTACTCAATGGCCTTCCCAAGACATGGGATGCATTTTCCACAAGCATGAACACAAGAAAGGAGTATCCCACATTTGAAGAAATTTGGACTTGCTATGCACAAGAAGAATCAAGGATTAACACAACAGAGAAATCCCAAAATAAATACGAAGATCAAGCCTTCACAACAAAGTTCAAGAATTTCAGGAATAAGAAGAAGTTTGGCTTGTGGAAGAAACCAATTCAAGAAAAGAATATGTCAAAGATACAATGCTTCAACTGTCAAAAATATGGTCACTACATAAACCATTGTCTTGAGTTAAATAAAAGAAAGGAAACAAACAAAGCATTAGATTGCCGAAGAAAGGGAACCCTCAAAGAAGGCCCAGCAGGATAAAACAAACTTCTTCTTCTAAGTCAAGGTAACATATTCTTTAAAGTTCTTGTACATACCATGTTTACATAGTTCCTGTACATATCATGCATATCTATTCCTTAGAATATAATATGTTCAAGTGAAACAATACCGATGGAAGAATAACAAGATAAGGATTGGCAGCATGATGACTACAAGTCAAGCAACACACATGAAAATATGAAGTATGTTGACAATCTTTGGTAACAATTCCCGTGGAAGCTATTATATAAGTAACAATTGCCAGATAAGCCAAAATCAGAATCAAACTTGAAGAGACCTTGAAGAAGTCAAAACAGAAAGAAGTCAGCAATCAAGAGGAAATTAGAAAAATACTTGTGACACTTTGCAAAAGGAAATAAGGATGCAGACAAAAGCATGGACTCTCTTAGATGGAGGGAGATGATTACAAAATTCCAAAAGAAGAACATGCATTCATGCATCAAGAAAGGATTAGGAGGGAGCTAATCCGAAATGATATGATCCATTGAGGATTATGAAGTATCTATCCATGTTCCCATTGAAAGTAGCAACCATGATAAGCAACACATGTTCAGTTTGAGTCCAGAAGTCTTCTTCGAAAATAAGCCTTAAAGTATCCTTGGTTGTCCATCTACATGCATGATCCTATGATGAAAGGAAGAAGTTGGAATCTTCAGGGCATGGAATCTATAGAAGACTCCATGGACCCAAGAGCTAAAGAGAAACATGAGGAAGAACATGAAGATTCCAAGAAACAAAGAAAACCTAGAACAACCAGTTATTATACCGAGAATCACAAGACTACCAGCTTGGTTTGAACCCATTAGAAGAAATCAAGCAGAAGAAATGGAAGTTATGATAAAGAACAATGTATATAAGAAAATGTGAAAAATACATATGAATGGAAGCATTGTGAGATTCATAGGTTCTTTCAGAAGGAGGGAGAAGAATATGACGACAAATCGTTTCAATAAACCATATATACCTCCTGTAGTATCCATGGATTGGAATTTACATGTAAAAGATTGTTCTTCCCAAATAAATGAAATTGAGAAAGAAGCTTATACCAGAAAGAGACCCATGTATGCAGATGTAAGAAGACCTTGTATGGATTCAAACAACTTGATGCAGAGTATCTCATATACAATAGAAGCGTGGTGAAAACATTCTATGACAGAAATAGTGTATCAGAATGGTTACTTAGAAGTCCGAGATGATGGATTGTTAATCCATGGAAAACTCTCATGATGATAGAATAAGTACTACTTAGATATGTTTCAGTTTTATCCTTGCCACAAAAGTACTGAATTCAACCGTGATATATTGTCATGATTAGAGCTATATGAAGTCTTTAGAGAAAACCAGTGTTCCATGACAGACCGAAGTACATTAAGATCAAGCATTACATTCTCTGTGATGAAGTCAAGAAGAAAGAAGTGGTTCTCCAATATATCTCCACAGATGTGCAGATAGCATATATTTTGGTAAAGCCTCTGTCCAAGATGAAAAGTTTGTGTACTTAAGAGACAAGTTGGGGCTCATGGAGATGACTTCCTTATTGAAAAAGGAAGAGATTACTCCCAGGTTGGGGGGAGCACTGATATGTTATTGATTTATGGATAGTCATTTTTTAGTTCGAAAATGTTCCAAGATGGTAGTTCCTCTCCAGTCGGGAAAGTGGTTTGAGATTTCTGACAGATAGGCATTTTCGAGTTTGGAAAATGGTCTAGATCAAACAATAATTTTCGTAATGAAAATGGTTCGATAGATTGCTGATGTACCATAGACAATGATTCCCCTTGTGGCTAGTGTGGGGGAATGGTCTAGGACAATTATTCTTCTTGATAGTCACTCTGATAAGTGGTTAAGTAGAATGGTCCTCCTCATCGAGAAGTCATTCTTTCAAAGTTCACAGCTGTGAGCAGTTTCAAAGAATGGTCCATTTTGGAGGTTGGTGCAAGACAATAATTTCCTTAGAAAATGGTTCGGACAGTCATTCCCTAGGGCAGACTCATTCTCTCTAGGTTGCACTATGATTAGTGTAGGAGGAATGGCCTAGTTAGGTGAATGGTCCAGGTTCAACAATCAGGGACATGCATTCCCTAGGGAAGACTCATTCTCTCCAGGTTGCACTATGATTAGTGCCAGAGGAATGGCCCAGTTAGGTGAATGGTCTAGGTTCAGAAATCAAGGACAATTATTCTTCTATGCTTGAGAAGAATAGTCCATATATCCCATGGCTGATGTTTTACTTTCTGAGGGTAGATGCTCTTCTAGATCTCACATATGTGAGTGGAAGAATGGCCCAAATGACTCAGTTTGTATCACGATATTGTTATGCAGGTTGATATCAGATGATATGATTACTGTGGAGACTATATGTCTTTGGACAATAGCTATATGCCACTGTGGTGGATGTGTTCCACTGGTTGTGACTATGTGTCATTGGTTAAGTAGTTGTGTGCTACTTGGTGTGGTTGTGTACCACTGGATAGTAGTTGTGTACTACAATGGATAAACACAGTTGTGTTTTATTGAATGGAATTGTTCTGATTGCCATGAAGACTATCAATAGTGTTGGAAATGATTACCATCTAGATAGATAGTCAGTGCGCTGGTTGACAAACATTCTCTAGGTGGAAAATGCTCGAGTACAATTATTCTTCTAGGACATATGTTTGGATTAGAAGAATACTCCTTGTATCCCATGGTGTGGCTTCCAACATCTATTGGAACAATTATTCTTCTAGGACATATGTCTGGATTAGAATAATGGTTCTTGTATCACTCTGTGGAGTGAGTGACTTATTTAGTGTCATGCCCGATTACTTAGATGGAGTATGGTTTTAAGAGATGATGTAGTTGATGCTATCAGATGATACTGATAGTGATGATGGTTCTCGTGATTTGATCATGAGATAGCCTGTGTGGATATGATGATGCTACCAGTTGAATGGTATGTTTGTGCTCAAAACCATTACCTTTAATACCTCCCTAGCTAGGAGGGAGTGTTGATATTATGGTAGATGCGGGAGGTATTAAACCTCCACGTGTAACCCTGGCAAGACTAGAATATTCCTGGAAGCAAGAAGAAACCCTAAAGCATTGGACTTAACCCTAGAAGACAAGTCGGCTAAAGAAAATAATTAATATTGAGTTTCTAGCCTCCAGAAAGAGAATTCAGCCCAGACAGCTGAGAAAGAGCAGTATAAATACAAGATGCCAAAGCTCATTTTCACACACATAGCTCACAACTACAGAAATTTAGTAAGTGTGAAAGTTTGGAGAGTAGCTGCAGCTGCAACTACTGCAACTAGTATTTTCGGTTTTAGGCTTGGAATTTCTCTTGGTTATGGTTTGGACTTTCTGCTTGGTACACTAGCTCTGGAGAGTGATACACTACCTTGATTGGATATTATGCCTAGGGTTTGCTTCCATAATTATTCTCTGTCAAGGTTAAGGTGCTCGGGGGTGGTTTCAGCCTGTGGTTGGGTGACAATATTGTTATATTGTCTATGGTAAAATGAGCACACTTATTTTTTTAGATTTTAATTTCAAAATTTCTAGATTTTGCATGGTTAGTGGTGAAATAGGGTTGGCTCTAGGGTTATATTGGGATCCCAAGATGAAACATGGGCATGTTGGAAGATTCCCTTTATGTAAGACCTCACAATTCAGAGAGTTATAATAATACAAGAGGCCTACATTGCTCGTAAATATATTCAATATCCTCTTATCTAGGTGGATATTAGTGGCCACCTAGTTGTTCCACTAATTCATAATGGCTCCACATCTTGGAAGTTTTTCTATGGTTTTTTTAGGTCCCAAAATTCTGGGGCTGTTTTGAGGCCCTAAATGATTATTTTTTTTGGCACAGTACCGCCTAGCATGTAGTCAAAGGAAGATAACAGTTCGAATGGAATGTGTTCTTCTTGACTAGACCTTTATGATGGGGTACTGAGCACCCCAAACATAGATTGTATGAAAAAATTTCACCTTGGGAAGTTGACATGTCAACTAATCACATTGAGGTCCACGAACCTTTTGGAATTTCATATTCTCATTAATGCTTTATGTTAAAATGCCTTTTCAACCGAATGAGCATAGACAACACATCTCTTTCTTCAGGAATAAGATACCACCATTCTAGATAGCTTGTGTACTTTTCATTTTACAGTATTTTGTATCCAAGACAATCATTAATAGAATTTGAGTTTAACTGTATTACTATGTTTCTTGTAATATCTCTTTGTATTTCCTTATTATATCTCAGCCTTCATGTTGTTCTCAATATAATCTAGATCAATGGTATCAAAGCAATCTACTCTTTGTTGTTTCTCTGTGCATGTAGCCGATGAGGTCGAGCTATCGAGAGTTGGGTCTTGAACTAGTTGAGCTTGGGTAAGAACACTCCTGCCAACCCAAGAAGCCTCCCATGGCATAATAAAAGAGAGATGAATGAGTAGGAGATATTATCAAACTATTGCTCGAGGAATCCCTCGCAAGACAGAGGAACGAGATGATGAATAATTTCGCCCAGATCCTTTGACGATTTCCTACAACAATGGAGACACCTTCAACCAAAATTCACTTTGGAGGTGCAACGCTCTTTAAGGTATAAGTTAACTTTGATATTCCTTTATTTGAAGGCCAAATAGACGGTGACTCTTTGGAAAAATGGTTAAGTCTATTAGAGGGTTATTTCTCTGTCCACAATTTTTCCAATAGTGAACAAATCACCTTCACACTCCTTAAAGCCCTTCCCCATGTCAGATATTGGTGAGAGAATTACTATGATAAACATGTCGAAGATGAGTCTAAAATTTTTGGGCTAGGACCCACTTTGGTGGTTGTTCCCTCAAGGAGAAATACTACCCTGTTGGAAACTACAATGACTAGTACATGAGATGGACAACTTTGTGTCAGGAGAGAGACTAGACAATGCCATAGTACACCAACATCTTCCATACTTTGCACACAAATATATGTATTAAATACTTTGAGCGACACCTAGTACTAAAGTACCACATTAGCCTACATAGTTACATCCAAACAAATATGGAGTTCCTGGACATCTCCTCACTGGGAGCTGCTTACCAAAATGATGTCAAGATAGAGCAAAAGTTCAAGCAAAAGAATAAGCGAGATTTCAGTTTTTCAAACCCATCGCAGTAGAAGCACAATAAACATGGCCCTAACTCTTAGAGAAAAGGAAATAGTTAGGATGGCCAACCTTAGGACAACAAGTCCAAGACACAAGAGAAGAAGGGTAATGAGAAGTTGAAGAAGGACATTGGAAAGTGGTGAGAGTTCCACAAAATCCCTTAGCACAACACTGATGAATGTCACTCCAAACAATCATTGTTGGCTAAGACGAAAGCCTCATAGTTGGATGTTGAATAAAATTTGATTCTAAATCAAATAATGGAAAAAAAAACATTGAAGTAGAACCCAATGTCACCATCGTTGCCACAAAAGTCCAACCAGAGGAATCAAAGGATCCTAAATAAGGGGAGCACCTCTTTCACTCACATATGTGGGTGAAGGGGACCCCCCTCCATTTCATTGCTAATAGTGATAGCCAAAAGAACCTAATATTAGCAGAGGTAATCAGAGAGGTTGAACCTAATAACGACGCCACATCCTCAACCATACACCATCAATTGGCTCAGCCAAAGATGTGACATTTTCATTATCCATAAATGTCACCTACACTACAACTTCAAACCCTTCAAATATGAGGTATTGTGTGATGTTTCCCACCTTGAAGTTTGTGATGTTATTTTAGGAAAACCATATATGTGGAAACATCATGTTGTTTATGAATATAGGCCTGGTAGTGTCATTATTACTTTGGGAGGTCAACTCTACAGGGCGTTGGAGGTAGTCCAAACTACTATGGTATCTTTGATCTCTGTGAAGCAGTGAAAAAAGATGGTCTCTTGGACTGGGAGATTTTTCCTTTTTATGGTCCGGTCGGAAGGTGAAATGAAGGTCACTGCAACCACCAAAACCTATGCACAAGGTGTCTGTACATAGCAACATCAGGTGGACAAGATAGTACAATATCATAAAGACATCTCTGCCTCGCCTATTAGGGTGCCTTTGTACTGTCAGGTAAAGCACTCAATTGATTTGACACCTAGTACTCCTTTTCCTAATGGTCCTATATACATGCGTTCTTTTATGGAGAATGAATAAATCAAATGTCAGATCCAAGAGCTAATTCTGAAGGGACACATCAGGCCAAGCTCCTCACCTTGTAGGAGGCCAATTGTTTTGGGACAAAAGAAGGATGGGATATGGTGACTTTGTATTGATTACATAGCCATGAACAAGATCATAGTCAAGGACTAGTATCCAATTGATCCAGGTGGATCATCTCAAAATTCGATAGAGTTAAAGTATTCAAAATGAAAAGTAAAGCTTACAAAGTGAAAGAGCTCGTCAACAGCTTTCCGTTGACATTCGTTTCAAGAAAAATGACCTCCATATGACGAAGATATCAGCAGTTGAAGTTTCATCAAAGATGGTTAAAATGGTGAAAAATGGTTGGAAATGGTTAAAAAATGTAATTTGGGGCTATGGGAATTGAACCCAAGACCTTAGAATAAGGCCACCATGACCCCATGGTTGGGAAAAAAGGGGGTGGTCAAGGGCTTAGCCCTCAACCTTACCAACACCGAGGCCCCCCCCCCCTTGGTATTTAAATGCTATTAAACCATGCCATATATCCAAAGTCCATAACCATATAATATAATGCGCCAAACCATATGTGATAAATGCGCCAACCATATAATGCGCCAAACCATTTGTGATAAATGCGCCAACCATATAATGCGCCATACCATATAGTTTATACCATATATTAAACCAAAGCCAAAAATCATATGCGGTGGGAGGAGAAGCCAGCGGGTTTGACCCTGGGACTTCCGTCCCCCCTAACCACCATAACTACCAACATGCCACCGCCATGAGACGTGGCAAGAAGTGGTGCGATAACCTTATAAAGTGCCGATTTTGGTGGGATTTGGGTGGGTGCGTGGCCTATGGCCCATGCCCCTTTTGGTTTTGTTTCCATTATTTAAATGGTCCATGGGCACAGATCTTGAGGGGGGGAGTTTGATGCAGGCAGAGACTAGCACGTAGCCCAAGGTGGTTTTGCACGCAGTCGAGGTGGATTTTGCATGAAAACCGAGGTGGTTTTCACGTAGATCGAGGTGATTCTAGATTTGCACGCATCCTGAGGCTGTACAGACCGTACAGATCAGAGGCAGATTTGGGAATTGTGCCAAGAGGGGCATTCTGAGTCCAGTTCTGAAATATATCGAGTTTATACTCAATGGTCTCGGTTTTTCGCAAGGATTCCAGATCCAGCTTCAGTTTTTGCATTCAAGCATTCAGGCAGAAAAGTGCTCACATAATCTTTCGGATACACAGAAAGGTATTCATGTTCATACTTAAAATTCTTAGAATTTCATCTTACAACTGTTGTTGAAGTCTGTTACTGTATATGACAGACATAATTCAGAACTCACTTTGTAAGCATTTGAATACTTAATCTATCGGCCTTCCCATTTGGAAAGTGGCCTGGAGACGTAGTCAGGGGGTCTGGTGAACTCCGTTACCAACTCTTGTTCATAGATGGTTTGCTTACATGTGTATGTGCTCATGTTCTTGATGGATGTTCTTTAATTTTGCATTTACAAAGGTGGTTAACAATTAAAATTCACATGCAAATAATGGTTAAAAGATCTTGAATTTTAGATCAAGTTAAATTTCAGATCACCAATCCCCCAGCTTGATGATCTTCTCGATTAGCTCAAGGGTGCCAAATTTTTCAGTAATATTGATCTAAATTCTAGCTACCACCAGGTGTCAATTGAGAAAACTGATGTATGGAAGATAACCTTCAATTCTAAAGAAGTCTCTTTAAGAGGCTAGTCACGTATTTTGTCTTGACTAATTCCCCAACCCCATTCATGCGGATGATGGATGATATATTGCAACCATGCACAACCTCCTTTGTGGTCATATATCTAGATGGCATCCTCATATTTAGAGAAACCTGGGAGGAACATTTGAAGCACATTCAACAACAAAAATATTCTTCTATTAAATCCATTTGGATTGATTGCAAGGGCAATAACATTTCATATCACCTTGTGCCTCCAATGTCGCCCTTAACCTAGCAAGCATCCTTTCACTCTCTTCAGGTGTAATTCTTGGCATTGATATTTTCTATATTTACAACAAAATACACTGAAGCAATACAAGTACAATATACAAATATATTCTTACGGTACAAATGTCATCGAATATTGAATCCATATGTACTAGATAATTAAGCCATTTTTATCACAGATTTATTACAGGTTAATAACAATAGTCAACAATTAATCAAGAAATCAAAACCATACATTTTTACCACATAAGTTCCAAAGCTTCACTATAAGCAAGTAATAAAATCAAACAATAAAAGGGAATTAGACCAAGACAAATTGTATAGTAATTAAATCGAATTGAGTAGACATGTTCATACCTATTTCTTAGGCAACAATTTGTGTCCCCAAATAAAAGAGGATCTAACGATTAGGGATCCAATGTGGGTATTTAAAAGGAGACAAAGAAATATTAAAAATTTGCAACCTTCAAAGTACAAAATCTAAGCTATGCAGATCAAGAATTGGATCTAAGGCAAGTAGCACATAGAAAAAAGACTAATAATTGATGCAACAAACAATGATTAGAAAAGGATTTTATAACTGTCGCACCTAAAACAAAATTGTTGAAATCACTAACCATCGTCAGCCTTTTGATGAATGTTGACTATGTCAAAGTTGACGAAGTTAGTGACTGTTAAACTATTTTCAAATGGGTAGTTTGCATTATATAGATGTGTCGATAGATCAACGAACTGTCATCGCAAGATTGACAGATGTAGAATTTTGTCGCAAGTACGACATACATCGAGGCGCCCAATTTTTTTTTATTAAAATTTTAGTAGTTATGTCGTAATTTGTGATGGTATAATTAATTTTACCCTTATGGTCAGTAGGTTTTATCGAATATTGACCCCATATTTAGTAGTGAAAAGTTATATGCCAATTTGGAGAAGTGTTCCTTTGGCATGCAGAGAATCCAATATTTGGGATACATCGTGGATGAGTAGGATGTGCATATGGATCCAATCAATATTCAATTCATTCGTGATTGGTCATCCCCAAAGACATTGATCGAGCTCCACAACTTCTTGGGTCTTGCCAACTTCTACCACAGGTTTGTGTTGGGGTTCTCTAATATCACTTGGGCCCTAAGACAGGTGACCAAGGGTGGGGTGAAGGACAAGTTTGTTTGGGCTGCATCACAATAGAAATCATTTGAGGATTTTAAATTCCGCCTTTGCTAAGAACCAATCCTTATTTTTCTAGACCTGCAACAACAATTTGAGATTGAGATAAATGCTTCAGATTACGCTATTGGTGCAATCCTCACTCAACATGGGCATCTGGTGGCCTATCACAATGAAACACTATCTGATGTTGTTCACAGATACCCCACTTACGACAAAGAGATGTACTCCATTGTGTATGCATGTTGAAAATGGAAGCATTACGTTATGGGGAAGGAAACCATCATCCACATTGATCACAGGCCTTTGCAATTCATGCAGAAAGAATGAACACCATTAGCAGTGGTCCACATACCTACAAAAATTCCACTTGAACATCAAGTACAAGAAGGGAAACACAAACCATGTTGCAAACTGCCTCAGTCGACCTCCGATTGTGGTGCTAACCACAATTCTTAACTCCTGTGGGAATGAGACCTTTGAGGTGGACACAATTATACAACAATGACTCTGAATTTGCCGCTACCTATCATACATTCAATGCAGGAAAACCAATTCAAGAATTTCATCTCTAGGATGGACTGCTATGCCATCTCTTTGTTCCTTCAAGGAAGAGTGAAAAGATGATTTGGAAATATCATTACAATCGTGCGGCATGACACTTTGGTGTGGAAAAAACTATGGCAATATTGCAAAATCATTTTTATTGGTCGAAGCTTCGACAAGATATTTGCAAGTACATCAAATCCTGCACTACCTACACCATTTCCAAACCCCCCATCAAGAAACATTGTCTATACACCCCTCTTCCTACTCTTGATAGGCCTGTTGACGGGCGAAACTGACCGTCCGTCAACTGGGAGAG
>JASDQU010102529.1:192290-217679 GCA_032191745.1 Picea mariana
GATCAAACCAAGGTTGATCCAACAACCAAATTTGTTGAATGAATCCAACACATCCAACAACAAGTTCATGATATTTTGTACAAATCCAACACCAAGTACAAGTAGTTCCATAATCAACATCATGTACCACACAAGTTTCAGGTGGGAGATGATGTATGGTTGCATTTGAAAAAATAGTGCCTCATAGGACCCCATCAGAAGCTCCTCCCACTCTGAAGGGGCCTTACAACATCACCAAGGATATGGGTGAGACTACTTTTGAATTAAGTATTCCCCCTTTCCTCAGCTTGCACCCTGTATTAATGTGGATCTTCTTCGACCATATTTTCCACCTCTGTTGGATACTTCGGACGTGGTCGAGCACTTGGTCCCTACAAAACTCAATCCTAACTGCATTAAACATGAAATACTTGATTAGGTCATGGACACCAAGATGAAGGGAACCTGCTAGTAGAACATCCAACTCTTTTGGGTCATCAAAGAAGAGAAACTTCTTCACCAGGGCAAGTGGCTCACCAGGAGTTAGATTGAATAGAATTTTCCCCATCTTATGGAGGAACTTGATGCAATGGGAATCATTTCTTCCTGGGGGGGATTGATCCAGGTGGATACTAGTGTCCACCCAACTATTTCACTCATTCAAAATGGTTCCACGTCTTCGCAATTTTTATACGGTTTTTTCGGGTCCCAAAATTCTAGGGGCCATTTTAAGGCCCTAAATGACATTTTTTTGGTGCGACACTGCCTAACATGTAGTGAAAGGAAAATGATAAGTTGAACATAATGTGTACTTCTCGGCTATACCTTTCTAATAGGGTAATGAGCACCCCAAACATATATCGTATGAAAAAGTTGTGCCCCCGAGAATTTTACGTATCAACTAACCACATCGTGGCCCACATTACTTTTGGCGTTTCATTTTTTGGGGTTAGGGGTTTCTGATTGATGTTTTATGTTAAAATGAATTTTTTTCCTCTTTGTAATCAAATTATTGTGAATGAGTGTAGCCGACACATCTCTACTGCCATTATAGATAGCTTGTGTGCTTTTCATTTTACAGTCTTTTGTATTCCAAGCAATAATTGATAGAATCTGAGTTTAACTATATTATTGTGTTTCTTGCAATATCTCTCTTTGTTTCCTTATTAAATCTCTACCTTCAAGTCGTTCTCGATATAATCTGTATCAACCTCATTATCATATAGAGTGCAATCCCAGGAAGAAACCAAGGATATTGAATTTTCATTTATGATGGAAACCCTCCATAGGAAAAAGCAACAAATTGAGGAAATATAAGCTAAAGTGTAGCTCTCAGACAAATGGTTGCAAGTTTGGTAAGAATAAACTTTCCATATCACTTTATTTTTAGGATGTGCATTGGGTCTACAAAGGTTAAGGAGGAGGAAATAATTCAACAACAACAAGAGGATGTGGAAATGAATAAGAATTAGAATTCCATGACAAATGAAGGAAAACAAGAAGAATCCTACAATCAACATTGCCTCATTTAGTAATGTTTTATGTATTTTAAAGTTTGTTTGTTGTGAAGATTGTTTGTGCGAATTTATACTTGTAATATCTTACATAAATCCTTTTTGAAGGATTGTTTTGTTGTCTTAGAATGCCAATCCCAAACTTTGGACATATTTGAGATTTCCTTCCTAGGTAACATTTTATATGTATTTTCATGCTAACCAGTGCATCTACAACAATTTTCTAATAAAAATATAACTATTCTTGTTTAAAAATAAAAAATAAAATATCTGAAATCATTATCATTTGGAAGTTGGCATGTTCCTGAATAAAGGATTTTTAATGTAATTTCCAAAACTTTCTAAAATATCATCAACTTAAGAGTATGGGGGGGAATTTCAAAGTGTTATCTAGTTGAAGTGTACTTTGGTTGTTTTATATGTTAAAGGCTTGAAATTGAAGGTTTGAAATGAATTACAAATGCTTGAGTAGCCTATTGGGTCCATGTTGAAAGGTTGTTGGACTAAGTTGAGGAATTAAACTTACCTAGTTGATGTCATATATGCATATGCATGTTTGTTACTTGTGAAGTAGATTCAACGTTTGCCACATAAAATGTGCTATATTTGGTCTATGTAATTAGGTTGTTCGTGAAACTTGAATACCACCCTCATAAATAAAACCAAGTTCCCTCTGAAATAACATTAGATTGACTCATTGCTTTGCATTCCTAGAGGTTGGTTCCATAAAACTTGAATACCACCATGATACCCATACCCAATTGGCTATGAAATAACATGACATTGTCTCCTTTGTTTCTATCCTAGTTATTGCGGCTCACAAAGAATAAGTTGATTGTTTAGACTATGATATTTTATGCAAATCTCTAAATTTTTAAGGAAATTGAAAACATGAAGTTATCAATCCAATTGGTAAAAAATATATTTTTTAATGTTATTTGATTGTATTTGTATTTGGTTGAATCATACTAAATCTAGCAGGGGTGGAAGGAACAGGGGGGTCGTTCTTAATCCCAAGGAAAACCAAGAAATAACCTTTTAATGGGGCTTGGGAAGAGCATCACCTAACCAGGATAAAGCATTGACTCTTTTCTAGGGGTTGAAGCTCCTTTATGCAAGGAAAATAAAGAGTCTATTTTTCATTGGGGAATCTCCTGTAATTATCAAATTGATGTGTAGTTCTTTTTCTTCAAAAGATGGAAAACTGGAAATTATTATAAGGTGAATATAGAAGGAAGCCAACAAGTTTTAATCCATATAATATTACCATATCTTAAGGGATCTCAATCGATACATAGACCATATAGCCAATATGGCCTCTCCTCAAAATAGTGGAGTTCATAGAACCAAAAATGGGGTATCACCTTACTCCATACCTTAATTCTTTAAACCATATTTATGAATAAGCATGGCATGATAGCCAAGTGTCATTTATAATGGAAAGGGTGATTAAATCATGGAATTTGACATTCAAGGAGCATTATCCCTATGGTACCTTCACACACTTGTGGTTTAATGTTGAAGCATGATCATCAATTAGGAAGTGACTTGGGCTATTTTGCAGGTGGGATAAATTTTTTGGAGGACTATTCTAGAATTCATGTAGGTGAGGCTATGTGGTTTCTTATATTGTAGTGGATTGCTCTATTTTGAGTCGGTTTGAATTGGGTTTTTCTTTCCCACCATCTTGGACCACCAACTTAGTCATGAACTTGGGATAATGGTTCACTTCAGTATCCCACTTTGTGTCTTGTTGTATCTTATTGTAGTGGCTTGTTGGACTTTCTTTGGTGACTTGATTTCATGGCTAAGTATCTATTTATCCCCCTAAAGATATATGTAAAGTGATACTCTCTATGAATAGAAAATCAAAAGGTTGGTCCCCAGAATTTATATGTAACTTACTCAGCTTTTGATGGCTTTTTCATTTGCTATCATTTGCTTGAGGGGATGTTGGAAAAAGATCTAGTTATTTCTTATGGTAGTCTATTTTTGGCCAAGCTTGTGGGAGTTGGAAAGGGAAATTTGTAGGTGTTATGTAGTGATTTCAAAACGGAAAACCATTGACATTTTGGAATATGTTGATTATGTGAAACCACTGATATCCATTGATTTTTGAAAAGACATGAAATTCTTATTGTGGATAATAGGAATTTGAGTTTCTGTGTGACTGGTAGGATGCACTCTCAGACAAAACTTAGAAGTAATGAATATGCCTTCATCATGGAAACTTTGGACGATCAGAAGAGAAAAATAGATTCCTTCAAGCTAAGTGTGTTTCCATTCAACAAATGGTCACGAATTTGGTTAGAAGTCCCAATTTTGTTGCCTCAAATGTCAGATTGTCTATTAGATTGATTGTTGAGGAAATCAAAGAAGAAGAGACTATCCAACAACAACATGATTATGTGGAAATGATGGTTGTGGAATATGACTTTCAGGCCATATTAGAGAATCAAGAGGAAGCCAACAATCAACATGCCTTTATCCAATATTAGTTTTTAAATGTTTTTGTAAATTTTGTTTAATTTTGGGCATCTTCTATAGAATTTATACCAATAGTCTCTTCTTAAAATTCTTTACGAAGGATTTGCATGTTTTTTTAGTAGATAAGGCTCAAGATTTTTGGAAAATTTCAGAACATCAAGTTTTGGGATAGACCCTAAGTTTTTGTATTATTATGTTGACCAATGTGGTTGCAACAATTTTCTAATGCAAAATATATCTATTTCTATTATAAAAAAAGAATAATACTAAATATAGAGATTCAAAAATTAATTACAAGGTATACCATTTTGAAGGATTGTTTGTGGTGATTTTTGGGTCGATTTGAAAGTTTAAAATTAATGCTTCGTGTTTATTAATGAGGTTCAACTTGACTAATGCATTTGTCGCTTGATGATAAACACATCCCCTATCAACTTACCTCCCTTGTCAACTCACATTATAAGAATGGAACATAATGTTATTATGATGGAAATGGATTTAATCTCAATTATCTATTGAGCTTTGATAGTCTACAATGCAAGCAAGATAATGTGAGTTTGGATAGGGTTTTAGCCTAAAGCATTTTGCATTGCATCAAAATTACTCTAGTGTGTTAATTTTGCAACTTGTCCTCCAACTTTCTTAGCTTGGTTCTTTGTGTGTTTTCATGCATTCTTTGCATTGACCACCATTACTAGAGATTTAAAAGGTTAAGGCTCCAATCCATCTCATTGATGTCAAAATTCCATGGTATAAAATTGATTACAAGGTAATCAAGTAAAAAATGTTCTAAGAGATTCTTTGTATTATACTTTTTTATGCTCATTTAAAGTTAAGTATCTTTAAAATGTTTCTTAAGCTATTTTATATGTCTTCTATTATGTCATGGTATTTTTTTTCCAAGTTACACTGCTCAGGGAAAACCCCGAGTACTTCCCCTCATTTCAAGGATGGTACCCAAGGTAAACCCTAGAATCTTCTTGGCACAAGGTCGATCAACAACATGGATTGAAGACATTACAACAAGATACTCATTAAGAGCTCAACATGTCACTTGCGAGAATTGAACCTAGATGGGGAGGATAACAATCATTCCTACCAACCACTCAAGCTATTCCTAATTGAATTCTATTATATCATGGTATTATTGGCTCCTCTCATGATAAGTAGTGGTTGGGATGACCTTAAAATCGTAAAAGTATTTTTGCAACTTGATGCAAGTAATTCATGCTACCAAAGTAAATTAGTTCAGTCTTAAATTTTTGGGTTACCATAAGTCAATGGATTTTTTGAAATCCTTTTACATGTTAGAGATGCATTTTTTCTGGTCTACATTTTAGGGGTACTTACAATATTTGAGGATTATGGAAAATAATATACATAAATGAAAAAATTTCATGTCAAATTGATCGCTAAAACTTTCTTGAATTAGGAATTGGTGCTCTTGGACCTGCTAGAGAACTAACTCTATAACACCATATTTTTAAGGGTTTTATTTGTACTTCTATTTGAAGTGGGGGGTTTTGAATATGAATGCATTCATTACGATAATATTATTGATCATATCTATATTTAATTGTGGAATTTCATTATCATTAGATGGAACTACTTTCCTAAGGGGTTATTTAAGCAAAACTAGTTGATGCAAATATTTATGCATTCTTTCATCCCGATTGCATGTAAATAATTATTGTTAGTTTCTTATTTTTGTAATAGAAATATTGGTTTACTAGGTCATATTGAAGATACTTTTTAAAATTGTTAATGAGTTCAATATGGCTTTGGTCTTTATAGTACTAAGAAAATATAGTTTATTTTGAACTTTAATAAAAACCAATTGTTGAGTTATGCTTAAGATTTCTATTGTAGCATTGCAACTTCTACCTACAATTCACGATATTCTTTGATTCAAAGCATGTTTGTAAGGAAAAATAAAATTCCATGCTTTTAGAATTCCTACAAATCATAAGACTCTCCTTCTCTTTTTGCAGGTTTATAACCATTTGTTACTCTCCAACTCTATGCATCGTCTTATATAGTTTGTTTTCTTGGACATTGTGATTGCACTTCTTGTTGCACCTTTTTCCATATGGCAGAAATATATATTCTTTGTCTAAATGAATAGTTTATTAGAAAGAATGACCTAGAAGAAATAGATGTTGTGCATTCTAGATCAAATTTCTTTAGGCTTCGATATTACACTTACCATCTAAGTGATTGCTTGTTGATGCACTTGTTATCCTTTTCCATTTTCAATTCACATTAGTTCAAATATGAGAAGGAATTATGGGATATTTTTGGAAATGTTTAGACAATAGAGACCCATATGTGCTCCATTAAGAAATAACTGAATTGAAGATTGATTTCTTGAGAGAATTTTATGGTATTTACAATAGTCAAGTATATCTTGAAAGAATGTCATTTTCAGCATGCTCCCAACCACATGGAGGTCCATCTAGATTGTGGGGTGATTTCTTTAGCATTAAATTATCGGTAAAATGGATTTTTGTTCAAATATGTATTTGGTCATTGACGAAAAAGAAAAAATATTTGGTTATCAATACAAAATACTTTTCCATGATCAAAATACTTTACTTGGGAATTATGATCTAATCCTATCAAAAGTATTCTAGTTTGCCATGCAACCAATAATGCCTATAAGCTATCTTAGTAGTTGTCAACTTAGGTCATAAATATGGAAACACTTTATCAATCTATTCATGATGCGTTATATATAGAACAACTTCTAGGATGTCAATTCCTAAGTTGTGATTGCCATTATTCTTTATTTCAATCCATATACTTCCTAGTAGGTGGGTATAATATGATGTCATCGAGAAAGAGTGTTTCATAAACATTTTTCAATGCATACCTTGGAAATATTTTTTTTTTTCAATTGAGTGCTTGCAAGAACACTTCCTACAACCTGCTTTTCAAAAAGAGCGTAGCACTCTTTCTTGGAAAACCTATATCATCAATATGTCCATCCCTTACAATGAAGGAAAGATGGAAGGTGGCGATTTTTTTTTGTAGTTTCTTTGTCACATGTTGAGAGTTGATATACCAATATGTTTTTTTCAAATCCAAAGTTTCACACATAGATGCCAATGTAGATATGGATCATCAAAAGTTCTCTACATAATGGAAGATGTTTCCCATTGACCACATGTACATTAGGAACCGTTACTCCAACAAGATGGCTATAAACCAGATGTATCACAAGATGGTGTACAACACATCCTAGAACCATATAATAAAACATGCATGCCTAGTGATTTACAAACACAACCCAAGAAAGAAACAAGGAAAAAATATAAATTAACGATTCAAATGAAGAAAAGGAATTTGCTTAACTATTTGAAAACTAAAATTATATAAAGTGATTCCTCGAAATGAAAAGTGAACAAGGAAAATTTTGAACAAAAAATTGTATACGAAGCAAAGAGAAAAGTAAAATTGTGCTTGACATCAAGAAAAGCAACTCACTCCTTACTCTAAAAGCACAAATTAGGAAAAATGGATCAAAGAAACACCAAGGAAAGAAGGAAAAAAAAGAGAGCAAATATTGAAATAGAACAACATTTGTTCACTATTCAAGACACCCCCATTTATGGATGTCTCATTTGTGAATGAACTTACTTTCAAAAAACATGGTTGAGATTGACAACAATGTTATAATGACAAACTTTTCCCCGACAAATTTTCCTATGACAAAGATACCTATTATTGGGGATCGAATTTGTAGTCAATGTGAAAAATGTTTTTGAAATGAAACCTTGCCACCTTACAGTGCCCCTACCAACATTAGAAGGAACAAACAAAAAATCCACCATAAGGGGTTTGACTTCCCTAGAAGAGAGACTTGTTTTCCTACATACTACTTTCGCATAGATTCAACAACTTAGAAATTAGATACCTTAGGTTGGTTTGATAGGTGTAATTATCAATTTCCCTACTAATGTGAGCCATGTTCAACATGCACTTCCTTGAGATTCCAATAATTCCATGCCATTTGTTGTACTGATAAAAAGAAAATTAGAATACAAAAATACATACTTTTTAGGAAATGCTATACCAATGGTTGTGTTGCTTGCACTTTATGAATTGTGAAAAACACCATTATTTAGAAAAAAAAATCATTTCCATTGATAAACATTGGGAGATTGTCTTCCAAAATAATGCTAGAAATGAAGCTAACATTCTGATTTCTCCTGAACTCATTAATCATTCTGTAGATGACAATGACACATACCCATAATTGAAACACTTGTCCATGGTTTAATCCATTCCCTATCAATAGATGATAAAATCATAGAAATTACATCTTCTAAGGGATTTAATCCACTTGGAATATTTCGAGATCTCTTCTTTGAGGAAATGAATTTTCCAACATTTTCTTTGGATCCAGGAAACCTAATGACATTGTTCAACACTTCTCATACGAGAAAATAACCCAATGGGAGCTCTTACACAAAGAGGATGAATTTACTACCCACATCACCAACATATTCTTCAAACAATGCAAATCATTCTACACCAAGTTTATAGTTGTGCATGGGCCTATATAAATAAAGGTGAATAGAAAGGAAAAAAACTGTGTGCCAAATATGTTAAAAAAAAAACACAATTTAAACAAATTGTGGAAATTCCCCATTTGGATATTGGTCTCTTAAAAGAATATGTATTTAACCTAGCTACATGGAGAACAAGAGAATGAACATATTTTCAATGATAAGGTACTTAGGCCCTCCAACTTTATTTTTTACATTCACGAGTGTTGATCACCTCTTGCAACCATTGTGAAATGTATTCCAAGGATTGCACTTGAAACACAAGTTCAAACCTAGTGAAAGAATCCATTAGAACAATCTCGATTCTATTATCAGAAAGAATCCAATAAATTACACCCTCTATGATAGACACAAGTTCAATGGATTTCTAAAATTATTTAAGAACAATAACCAACTTTTCGGATAGGTCATCAATTACTTCTTCATTAAAAAATTCCAAAGTAGGGGTAATAAAAATGAGCGTGGTCTATTGTGGATTTGTAATTCACCCATATATGGGAACACTCCAAATCATGCAATTGATCAGTTAATTGCTACATACTTTTCATGTGATTCAACATTACTTTTCCAAGAATTAGAAAAAATGCAAACCCATCATCACACACGTACTTGTAAAAACTCCAAGCACTCAACTCCACGTACTTGTAAAAACTCCAATGGAAATAACTATGTTTTCTTGGCCTATATATTGTGACAAAAAAGAAACCAAAATGAAAGCAAGGAGCCTTTTTCTACTATTCCAAGAAAAATATTATGACAAAAGTGTGTCCTTTGATGCATTTTTGCAAGACATTGCAATGTGTAGGGAAGATTACTTTGCCTTATTTTTTCCCTTTATTTCTCACCCTATCATTTTATTGAAGAGACATCCATTAGACACTTGGATAAATCCTTTTCTGAAAAGTGTGCCCCAACTACAACAATTCATACATGGAAAAATTCCATTGTACGTTAAGAACCACCTTTTGAAAAATATGCGAGTAGAGTGCAAAGAGAAAACATGATGTTGTTCAAGTCATACATAAGCTAGGGAAGGCATTGTTGTAACAACAAAATATGTCTAGTTGACAAGAATTTCACATTGTCCTTTCATTTCCATTGCACTGTAGCTCATGGGAAACAATGTTTATCAACACATCACCATGATATAAAAGAACATGTATTCTAAGGAGACCCCATTTACTCATAGAAGATCCTAATGCTTTTGATGACATTATGTGTTCCTCTATTCTTTTTAAGTACCTTGTGAGACATGCAATATTTGATAACATTTTCTTAGTGGAATATGTTGCATGCTACACATGAGTGTCTAAGAAAGTCAAAAGATGAGAAAAAACACACATAATTAGATATGTTAGGTACAATCAACATATTGAACTTGAGAATTCTATAGGGAAAAATTAATATTGTTTGTTCCTTATTGAGAAATTGAGGAAATATTGAAAGGGAGCCACTTAACATTGTACAAGGATTTATTGGTTCATAAATTATCTGTCAAAAAAGTTGAAGGATTTTTAATTGCTAGAGCCAAACTCGCATGGGGTGATATTGACCATGCAACTTCTATTATTGAAAATAATCCCTCCTGCATATTTGACATAAATTTTACATGAAACAAAGTGATACAAGTTATGGACTTGAAAAATATGACATTTGAGTCGATCCTCATCATGGAAAAAGTATCCTACCTCTTGAACCAAAGGCACAAACTATAAGTTTTAAAACTTTGAAGTGAAACATTGCATATAGAGTCTTAAGAAAAATAGAAAGAACATCAATGGTACACACACAACACACAAATATTTAGCTTGAAAACCCTTAGCTGGGAAAACCAACAAACCTTAGAGTTGCACCTCTATCTTCTTCATTATATTAACTTCACCGTTCACAATGCGACATATAATTATTCTATGACATCCAAAACCCTAATTCATTTACTTGAATTAGATTACAACCCTAATCCCTTAACCAATATTATATTATAATGGGTCAAAAACCACAAAATAGGTCAGAAACCATGCAAAGAATATAACACATTCCCAACATTCTCCCAATTGTTGTTTTCTTTGCAAAGAAATTACCTAGGATTTACAAGATAAAAAATTAGGGCAACAATGTCCATTACTTCTCTACACCAATATAACTTCTCAATACTAACAAACTTTGTCAATGAGTCGACAATATTCTTCAAAGTGTCAAAATTCACCAACAAAAATTTCTTGTCTTCAACCATGTCTCTCACAAAGTGGTATTGAACATCACTATGCTTCATTTTAGAATGATAAGCACAGTTCTTTTCCAAAAATATTGCACTCTAATTGTTACACTGTAAACTTACAACTTGTTATACAAACCCAATTCCTGAACATAATCTCTGTAACCATAAAAAAAAATTACTTGCATGAGTGGCTATTGCGTATTCAACTTTTTTATTTCAAAGTGTAACTACAACCTATCTCTTTCTCATCCAATTGATCGCTCCTCCAAATAGGTTAAACACATAACCAATTATAGATCTTTTGTGATCTAGATATCAATCCTAGTCTATGCAAACAAAGCCATGTGCATCTAACACTCTATCTAGTCTAGGTGTTTCTTTGTAGCAGATTGCATAATCCATAGTGCCACACAAATACCTAATAACTCTCTTTACATTTATCTAATGCACCTTACCTGGTTTTGACATATACCTAGTCAAAACTCTCATTGCATGGGAAATGTTTGGTCTAGTATAGACCATTTCATACATCAAACTTCCAACAACACTACCATAGGGAACACATGACATTTCCCCTTCCTCTTCCAATGCCTTGGGACACTGATCTGCAAATAACTTTAAACCTATATGAATAGGGACATTGACCGGTTTACATTCTTATATATTAAATCTCTACAATATTTTCTGAACCTATTTCCTCTGATTCAATTGTATTTTCTTGTTTGTTCTATCTAATTTAATTTCCATGCCCAAAATAAAATTTGCAGCACCAAGATATTTCATATCAAATTTATAAGACAATTGGGCTTTGACATCGTTGATGATCTCCTTGTTGTTTCCAATCAACACCATATCATCAACATAAAATATCATATAAATAAAATGGTCACCAAGTAGCTTGGAATACACATAGTGATCAAATTTGTTTCTTGAGAAACCAAGTCTTAATATATAAGTATAAAATTTTTGATGCCACGATCTTTGAGATTGTTTTAATTCATATAGGGACTTTTTCAACTTGCAAATTGACTCTTTCTTTCCCCTCATTGCAAAATCTTTTGACTATTTCATGTGTATTTCTTCTTCAATATCCCCATGTAGGAATTTTATCTTCACATCCATCTACTCTACTTCAATATCAAAAGAAACATCAATAGATAAAATAAATCTAATAGAAGTTAATTTAGCAACATGAGAAATAATCTCACCAAAATCAATTCCCTCTACCTATGAACATCCCTTTGCTACTAATTGAGCTTTCCATTTCTCCACTTTTCCTTCTGCATTCAAAATCTTATCAAACACCCATTTGCTACCAAAGGGTTTTCTTCTAGGTGAGAACTCAACTATATCCCAAGCCTCATTCTTATCCAAGGCAACCATATCTTCAACCATGGAATTCTTCCATACTTTACCATCCTCTGAATCCATTGCCTCCCTATCATTTCTAGAATCATCATAAGTAATATATAAAGCAAAACTAGCATGAAAATCAGGTGGAGTATACATTTTTGGTTTCCTTTTTTTCCAAACTGATATCTTCAAAACTGGAGTATAATGAGGTTCTTCTTCTTCTTCATATTCATCTTCTTCTGTTGAGTTAGATTCTTCATCCTTCAACTGAAACTCTATTATCTCTAGTTATTTTTCCCTTGGTAAGAATTCATGTTTGGGAATATCTTTAACCTCTCTAAAAACAACATATTGACTATAAATAGTCTTCTTAGTTACTGTGTTCCAAGGTTTATAACCTTTTATACCATATTCATAACCAATACAAATACATTTTTAGCTTTATTATCTAGCTTACTCCTATTTTCCTTTGGAACATGTACATATGCATTAGCACCAAAAAATTTGATATGTTTAAGAGAGGGTTTATTACCAATACATTCCTCATGTGGAGTTTTGTTGAGCAACTCTAACGAGGGCGATAGATTTACCAAGTAACATGCAATATCCAATGCCTCCACTCATAATTCCTATCCTAACCTGGAATCATTGAGCATGCTCCTTGCCTTTTCCATCAACATTCTATTCATTCTTTCCTCAGCTCCATTTTGTTGAGGTGTGTATGGTGTAGTCTTTTAGCTTGATATTCCACACTTCTTACATAATTCATCGAATTCATTTCCTCATAACTCTCCACCATTATTTCTCCTCAACACCTTTATTTTCTTCTCTATTTGATTCTCTACAAGAGATTTAAACTCTTTAAATTTATCAAATACCTCAGATTTATTTTGGAGGGAATAATTCGATGTGTTCCTTTAGAAATAATATCTGAATGAAACATAATACATATATTTACCTAATGATGGAACATGCAAAATTCCAAACACTTCATTGTGTATCAACTCTAAGATTCCCTTTACTCTTGTAGTACCAGATGAGAATCTTATCCAATTTTGTTTACCATGTATACAATGTTCACATAAATCAATATCTAATGTGCAATTAGAAATACCTTCAACCATATTTTTACCGTGTAATATTCGAAGGCCCTTTTATTCAATATGCCCTAATATTTCATTTCATGGCATTGCGTTTCCTCCAATAGGGGTTATATCTTCTTCATTTCCACCCTCAGGAACAACAAAACTATTACACCCATCAATGATAGTGCTTCCCAACAACTTGTATAGAGTTCCATTCCAAACTCCCCTCATCAACACCATTTCTCCTTGAACCATTTTGTAGGTTTCCTTTTCAAACAAACTATGTATATTTGCATCAATCACCTTACTTATGGATATTGAGTTTCTAGATAGCTCTGGAATGTGAAAAACCCCAAGGAGTGTTCTAATCCTTCCATTCTTGAGCAACAAATTTACTCTTTCACATCCTATGATTCTGGATATCGAGTCATCTCCTAAGAAAACATCACCTTCATTATAATTTTATATTTAAAAATACACTCCCTGTGACGATTCATATGAAAAGAAGCACCTGAGTTGATCATGCATACATCATGATCTGAATGTGTGCTTATAGAAGCCAAGTACAAATCCCCTTCTTTCTCTGAGGAGGTCTTCCCTTTTGTGGAAGGAACATCATCAAATCCCTCCCCTTTATCAACATTTTTAGATCTACCATCCTTCTTATAGTGACTAGCTTTACCATATTTCGAGCATTTCCTTAAATGTTTTCTTGGAGATTTAGATCTACCTCGAGATTTAGATACCCCCCTTGAAGACTTAATTTTATTTCTATCTTGGGGATGACCTCTTACATATAGGGCATTTGTATTCAAACTTTCCATGGTTTTATGCCTCATTTCTTCCTATAGCAATGATCCAACCACATCATCAAACTTTAATTTGGTTGCATTAATCCCAATAGATATAACTGAACTATCCCATGAATTTGATAAAGAACACAATAAAAATTAATGCACTTATCTTTGTTAAATTTTTTAATGTCGATAAATAATAATTGACTTACCACGTTGTTAAAGGAATTTATATGCTTTTCCATGTAGTGTTCACATTCATCCATAGGAGGTAAATCTTCTTTCGAAGAAAAAGTTTGTTTACTATAAACTTAGACCGATACAAAGTCCTTAACTTATCCCATAACTCCTTAACTGTAGCTTCTCCTGAGACATTCAATAACACTGAATTTGAAAGACACAACTGGATTGTACTCTTTGCCTTTCTATCCAACTTTGTCCAGTATTCCACCACCATACTCATAGGTGTAAGACGAAGATCCAAAGAGACCCATTGTTCTTTATCTACAAGAAGGTCCTCCATCTTGAGATTCCATTGATCAATACTTTGACCATTAAATTTCTCGATCTTTATTCTAGAACTACTCACCATTCTCTTTCAACAGAAGAATCATCACCGCAGAGCTCCCACTGAAACTAGGTTTTTCATAGACCCAAGATAAAATTTCTCTGTAAAAAATGAGTCGAACCCTTAGAAACAAAGGCATCCCCATGAAGCGAATAATATCACTCTGATACCAAGTGTAAGTTTTAAACCTTTGAAGTGAAACAATGCATACATATTCTTGAAAAAAATAGAAAGAACAACAATGGCACACACAAAATACATAGAGATCTACCTTGGAAACCCTTAACTAGGATAGCCATCAAACCTTAGAGATACACCTCTATTTTATTTATTATATTAACTTCAAAGTTCATAATACAATCTATAGGTATTCTACGACATCCAAAACCCTAATATGTTAACATGAATGAGATTACAACCTTAATCCCTTAATCATGATTAGATTACAACGGGATGAAAAACCATTGGCCAAAAACCACAAAACATGCCAAAAACCATGCAAATAATATAACACATTCCCAACACAAACAAGGTTCCAAGTAAACAATCAACCATTTTTCCTTAGAAAAGATGACTACTTAAACACAAAAACAAAACTTAATGAAGAACAACAATCAATAACAAAAGTCATTTTGATGAAAAATATGCTTTCTAGAGACACATATTCACTTGTTCTTGACTGGGGATGTAGGAATAGGGAAAACATTTTTTGTAATGTCATATTCCAAGCATTGGTGCAACACTATAGCAAACAACTTGCTAGTGATCCTTTAAAAACAAAAGGAGTTATACTAGCTTATACTAGAAAAATTGTGTATAATGTAGGGGGTGTTATTGCCCATTTTGCTTTGCACTTTCCATTTAAGACTTCTAATGCAACATCTCTGGATTCAGACATACTAGATGTCCTAAGTAAATAATATAAACAATTCTTCCATGTTCTTATTGATGAGGCATCATTGATAGGTAGTTGAATGCTTTAATATATGGATAAAAGACATTGTGAGAATTTCCATGTGGCAACAAAGCCCTTTGGAAATGTGGATATCATATTTTATGGCGACCTTTAGCAAGTAGAGCCCATATGCAATGCTTGGAATTTTTAACATCCAAATGTGCATGGTCAAAATATACCATATATGTTTTGAAAATACAATGTTAAATGTTTCCAATTACACCAATCCATGCAACAAAATGACTAGACATTTATATCTATCTTGAATAGGATTAGAAACAATTATCAAACGAAACTTGATATTGCTTATTTAAAAAAATAATGTTATAAACCAAGTTCCAACATCAAATGATCCTACATCCCCTTACTTGTCCTTTAGAAATAAGGATGTTCATGAACATAACATCAAAATGTTATCTCTAATCAATTTAGAGCCATGTATCCTAAAAGCAATTGATAGTGATGGAGACATCCTAGATGATAACTTGGGCATCAATGAGAAACAACTTCTACTTGAAACCATTTTGTTGAAATGAGTTATATTGGTTGAATTTATCATTTGGAATTTTTCTATCCAAGACAGACTCATCAATGATTTAGATCATATATGGTTTATTTGTGCATTGTACACCTTGTAACATGGACATTGTTTGGATATACCTTAAAAATAAATCCATCAGTAAATTCCAATGTGAAAAAATTAAATAATTGTACATTGAACACATATCCCCAAATTGGACACCTATAATAAGAATATCACATAGAATATTGGTAAACAAAAATTAGGTCTCATTTGAAAACAATTTCTACTTCAAGTGGCATGCAAAAGAATTGTACATATATATGAAGGTGTCACAATGGAAAAAATAGCCTTTGACCCCATTGGGATAAAACAAAATGGTTTAATTTACACAACACTTTCATGCTTTCGAAAAAAAATGTTGCTATACCTTTTCCATCAATTACATCCAAGGAATTTTGTAGTAAGTGACAAACTCAAGATTAAGATGGAAAGACTAGAAAATGCATCATGTTGGGAACTTGGATGCAAGATTCACTCTTTGTAAAACCCTAGTCACACTGTATTATGATTATTAAACACTTGAGCATTTCCCCTACATTTGGATAAGATGCTTTCTAACTATGATCTAATGCAAACAGATTTCATGTGTTTGCAAGAAACTAAAAACACAACAAGAACAATGCTTTTAGAATTCAAAATTACTTTTCAATAACTTTCTGCAAATGGTCTTCTTGGCATCGTAACATTTGCAAACAAAAAACCTAGATTGAAAAATATGAGAAATGTACTACAAAGCAAATTGAGGCCATTGTGCTCACAATGTGATTTTTTGAAACTATTATACATTTGGAAAACATTTATGTTGCATATTTGACTCCTATAAGTGACTTTTTTTCCTTCATTCTAATAACAATATCCATTTTCCCGCCTTCCACAAAGGTCATTTTGATAGTATATTTCAACATTAAAATACTACGAAACAATGCGAGGAAAAGATGACTACTTGAATTCATGCAAAGTTGTAGCATGGCCTTGTTGAAAAATAGACCAAGAAAAAATGTAGGAACATTGATAGACCATTTTTTCTCAAATATACCTTCTCATATTATTTGTTTCAATGTGCCTGAGACCTATTTGATTGGCCACTATTCCATTTCCCTTTCATTCTCTTATGCAAGTTGAGCATACAATCTATGATAAGATAAAGATAAAAACATGTTTAGCTATTGTCAAATATGAAATTGTGTCGGGTGCATATGTAATTTGCATGTTTGGCATGTATATGATAATTAAAAGACATTTGTATTTTTCCTAACTAGATGATTCCAAAACCATAAAAGTAGAAAAACATAAAATGACAATCTAAGCCATCATTCCTAATAACATAGTTGATATGATATCAATGTAACTATCCATGCAATGTTTTGAAGTTGGAATAATATATGTTTCACATTGATCCCCATCCCTCAAAGTGAAACAAGGAAGATCTGGAAGATACACGTGCTCTCTCTCTCTCTAGAAATAACGTTTTACACAAGCACTCTCTCTCTCTCTCTCTCATTCCCTTATGTGCAATCTATGATAAGATACTCTCATTCCCTTATGTGAGTTGAGCATACAATCTCTCTCTCTCTCTCTCATACTCTCATTCCCTTATGTGAGTTGAGCATACAATCTCTCTCTCTCTCTCATGTGCAATCTATGTGAGTCTCTCTCTCTCTCTCTCTCTCTCTCTCTCTCTCTCTCTCTATGAAGTCGGAAAAAAAGTTAGACGGGGCTTCTAACTTCAGAGTGTGGAAGACAAGGATTGACCTCATCCTTGCCAAGAATAAAGTGTTGGATATCGTGAAAGGAAAGATCGTGGAACTAGAGTTTGAAGAAAGAAAAGAGAAGGAACCACATAATGTTGTAGTTATGGAGAAGTTCAAAGACAGTAACATCAATGCCATGAGTATCATAGTGGAATCTATAAATGACCACTTGATACCCTACATCTCCCATCTTGACTCATCTAAGAAGATGTATGATGCCCTAACAAACCTCTTCTCAGTCAGAAACATTGGACAAGTAATGAGTCTGAAGAATGAGCTCTGTGCCATGAAGATGAATGATGATGAAAGCATAACATCATAATTTGTGAGAATATATTAGTTGAGATATCAACTACAAGCCATTGAAGAGATCATTTCATAGAAGGAACTGGTAAATATAGTACTCAATGGTCTTCCCAAGACATGGGATGCATTTTCCGCAAGCATGAACACAAGGAAGGAGTATCCCACATTTGAAGAACTTTGGAATTGTTGTGCACAAGAAGAATCAAGGATCAGTGCAAAAGAGAAACCCCAAAAGAAATACGATGATCAAGCCTTCACAACAAGATTCAATAATTTCAAGAACAAAAGGAAGTTTGGCTCAAGGAAGAAGCCAAATCAAGAGAAAGATATGTCATAAATACAATGCTTCAATTGTTGAAAATATGGTCACTACAAGAATCATTGTCCCAAGCTAAATAAAGGGAAGGAGTCACATGAAGCATCAGTTGCCAAAGAAAGAAGACTAAGTAGGATGAAACTGACTTCTTATTCTAATATAAGGTAACAATACTCCTCATAGTTCTTGTACATACCATGTTTTCTGTACATATCTTTCATATCTATAATATGTTCAAAAGAGAAACTATACCGATGGAAGAACAACAAGATAAGGATTGCTATCACAATGACTACAAGTCAGGCAATACACATGAAAGGATGAAGTACATGTGGAAGTTATTATATAAGTAACAACTGCAAGATAAGCCGAAATCAGATTCAATCTTAAAGAAACCTAGAAGAAGTAAAGACAGAAAGAAGTCAACAATCAAGAGAAGAGGACTCATGGCACTTTGCATAAGGCAATAATGATGCAGACGAAAGCATGGGCTCTCTTAGTTGGAGGGAGATGATTACAGAATTCCAAAGGAAGAGCATGCATTCATGCATGAAGCAAGGATTACGAGGGAACTAATCCTAAATTATATGATCCATTGAAGATGATGAAGTATCTATCCATGGTAGGAACCATGAAAAGCAGCACATGTTCAGTGTGAATTCAGAAGAAGTCTTCTTCGAAAAGAAGCCTTAAAGTAATCCCTAGTTGTCCATCCACATCCATGATCCTATGATGAAAGAAATAAGTTGTAATATTAAGAGCATGGAAACTCCACGAACTCAAGAGCTAAAGAGAAACATGAGGAAGAACATGAAGATTCCAAGAGAGAAAGAAAAGACAGAACAACCAATCAGTGTATCGAGAATCACAAGACTATCAGCCTGATATGAACTCACTAAAAGAAATCAAACAGAGGAACTGAAAGTTGTGATGAAGAACAATGTATGGAAGACTTATGAATGAAAGCATTGCATGATCCAGAACTGGAGGTTTTCCCAGATGGAGGGAGAAGACTATGATGATTGCTTGTTCCAGTAAACAATACATACCTCTACATGAGCCAATATATCGTCTGCAATAACCATGGGTTGGAGTTTACATGTAGAGAAAGCTCAAGGCTTTGAGGTATACCAAAAAGAGACCCTTGTATGAAGATGGAAGAAGATATTGTATGGATTCAAACAACTTGGTCCAGAGCCTCCAATTCACAGTAGAAGCGTGGTGAAAAACCTTCTATAACAAAGATATTGTATCAAAATGGTTACTCAGAAGCTCAGGGTGATGGATTGATAATCCATGACAAACCCTCATGATGGTAGAAGAAGTACCACTTGGATGTGTTCAAGTTTGATCCTTGCCATGATGTTATGAGCTAGCAGGAAACAAAAGATGAATCCAACAATGATATACTATATTGATCAGAGCTATATGAAGCCTTCGGAGAATACCGGTGTTCCAAAAAGACCGAAGTACATTGAGATCAAGCATTACACTCTCTGTGATGAAGAGAAAGTGGTTCTCAAATATATATCTCCAAAGATGAGAAGATAAGCAGACATTTTGGTAAATCCTCTGTTCAAGATGAAATAGTTTGTGTACTCAAGTTGGAGCTTATGGAGATGACTTCCTTATTGAAAAAGGAAGAAATGACTCCCAGGTTGGGAGGGAGCACTGATGTGTTATTGATTTATGGAAAATCATTTTTCAGTTCAAAAAATGGTCCAGGATGAGCAGTTCCTTTCCAGTTTGGAAAGAGGTTTGATATTTCTAACGGACATGCATTTTCTAGTTCGGAAAATGGTCCATATCGAATAGTCATTTTTGTAATGAAAATGGTTTGATGGATTGTTGATGTACCACAGACAACGATTCTCCTTTTGGTTAACATGGAGAATGGTCTAGGACAATCTCTCTTCTTGACGGTAACTCTTAGTAGTGGTGAAGAAGACTGGTCCACCTCGCCAGATAGTCATTCTTTTGAAGCTCACAGTTGTGAGCAGTTTCGAAGAATGGTTCGTTTTGGAGGTTGGTGTAGGACAATCATTCCCTAGGGCAGATTCATTCTCTCCAGGTTGCACTTTGTTTAGTGTAAGAGAAATGGCCCAGATAGGTGAATGGTCCAGGTTCAACAATTAGGGACAAGCATTCCCTAGGGCAGATTCATTCTCTCCAGGTTGCACTTTGTTTAGTGTCAGAGGAATGGCCCAGATAGGTGAATGGTCAAGGCTCGGAAATCAGGATAGTTATTCTTCCTTTCTTGAGAAGAATAGTCCAGATAGTGCATCATTGATGTTTTACTTCTGAGGGTAGATACTGTTCCAGATCTCACAGATGTGAGTGGAAGAATGGACCAGATAATTTAGTTTATATCATAACAATTTTTTCTGTGCAGGTTTATGATATGATTGTTATGGAGACTGCATGTCTCCAGACAGTAGATGTGTACTACTGTGGTGGGATGTGTTCCATTGATTGTGACTATATGTCAATTGTCAAGTATATGTGTGCTACTTGGTGTGGCAGTGTACCACTGGATTGTAGTTGTGTACTACTATAGATAGACACAGTTGTGTTCTATTGAATGACATTGTTCTGATTGCCTTGAAGACTATCAGTAGTGTTGGAAATGATTATCAGCTAGATGGATGATCAATGGACAGATATTTCCCAGACGGAAAATGGTTTAGGACATTTATTCTTCTAGGACATATGTCCAGATTAGAAGAATGTCTCTTATGTCACTCTGTGAAGTGAGTGACTTATCCAACATCATGTATGATTACTCAGATGGAGTATGGTTTCAAGAGATGATGCAACTGATGAAACCGATAGTGATGATGGTGCTCATGATATAATCATGAGATGGTCTATACGACTATGTTGATGCTACCGGGTGAATGGTATGTTTGTGCTCAAGACCATTACCTTCAATACCTCCCTAGCTAGGAGGGAGTGTTGATATTATGGTAGGTGCGGGAGGTATTTACCTCCACGTGTAAACCTGATGAGAATAGAATATTCTGGGAAGCAAGTAGAAACCCTAATTAGTTGGATAATAACCCTATAAGACAAGTCGGCTCAAGAGGATAACTTGTATTAGGTTATTATCCTCCAAGAGAAGAATTTGGCTAAAGGAAATATTATATACTAAGTAAATAGGCACCCAGAATGAGAAGTCGGCCCAGGCAGTTTGCCAGTTTTAATATAAATACAAGAGGCTAGTCTTCATTCCGGCAGGAATTCTCAGAACTGCAGAAGCAACACTTGTGCGCACTGCAGTTGGACAGTTTGTGCAAAAGTTTGGAGGAGAGATGTCATTGTAGCTGTTGCAGCTAGCAGATTTCGGTTTTGGCTTGGACTATCTCTTGGTTATGGTTTGGACTCTCTGATCATCTCTTGTTTGGTACACTATCCTTGGAGAGAAAGCTGCGGTATCTTGTTTGGATATCTAGCCTAGGTTTTGTGTTGGCATGTTTTACAGGCAGCTTGTCATTGATGGCAAGTACAACAATGATGGATTATTTTGGGTAGATGCTGCAGAGAAAGCTCGATAAGATTAGAGTATGCAACGATGGATCCCATTGGGAATTCCCAATGAACGTCAGATCTGAGCCTAAGGTCCGACCGACATTGGATCCAGGAGAACCTGCAAGCTCTTTAACGACCCAGGTGAAGCGGGGTATGAAATCCCAAAACCAGGAGGATGATTTCGATTACCGAGAGATGGAGAAGTCAGAGACTCTCAACATCAGGAGTCTCGAAGTGCCGAAATGCGAAACCCCAAAATTGCGAAATAGGCGCATCGCTCGAATTTTTGGATACCGGGATTTTGGTTACCGTGAGATGGAGATGTCAGAGACTCACATCAACAGGAGTCTTGAAGTCGCAAAATGAGAAACCCCGAAATCGCGAAATAGGTGAATTGCTTGGAGTGTTGGATATCGGGATTTCAGTTACTAGGAGATGGAGATGTCAGAGACTCACATCATCAGGAGTCCCGAAGTGACAAAATGCGAAAACTCGAAACAGGCGCATCGCTTGGAGTACTACCAGGATTTCAGATACCGGGAGATGGAAATGAAAAAGACTCTCATCATAAGGAGTCCCAAAGTCGCGAAAACCAAAATCGCGAAGTGATCTGGGCCGACAGTTCCAGGAAGTGAATGTCGCAGATCATGTGAGAAAGGATAGGTGGAAGACCATGACACGTGGCATGATCAGACAAAGACAAGTGTCAAGTTGATTTGGAATTTCATGCCACTGGAATTCACATTTCTGAGTGACACGTGGCAGCCACTCGGGTCATGACATGTCATCGAGTGACGCAAGACTGACCTCACTCCAGGAGTTTTTGCTTCAGGAGTTTTATCACTATCACTCCCCCAAAGTCCCGAAGGATGAAGTCTCGGGGCAGAGAATAACTGTCGAATCATTGAGGGTGTTGACCGTTGATCCGACTCCATTTCGAAGCTTCGGATACCGGGATTTGGAAGAGTCAAGTGACAGGACTCTTCATCTCAAGAATCACGAAAGGCCGAAATGCATATTGACAAAATGATCGGAGCTAGTGCAACCAAGCTCCATTTCAGAGCTTCATATATTGGGACACAGATCATCAAGAACACATCGCCATAGGAATGCCAAAGTGTCGAAACACAAAATTGTGAAATGCAGCTTTTGAATAAATCTATGGTCACAACCATTGGTCACATCGGCGAGAGATAGAGGAAAGATCTAGAGAAACCAAGCTCCATTTTGGGGATCGCGACATGGAGTGTCGAGACACTTGATCACACGAATGCCGAATTGCCGAAAAGACGAAATGTGAAAGACGGTTATGCTCAGCTAGAGGTCGCAACCTTTGGTCACATCGGCGAAAGATGGGGGAAGGAGTTAGTGAAGACTAGCTCCTTTTCGGAGTTTCGGGGGTCGGGAAATGGAGAGTACTAAAATCCTCCACCATGGTGATCCCAAAATACCGAAGAGAGAAATGCCGAAATGAATGCAAGACTAATGAAAGTCATCCAACGGTGCAGATGAAATTGAATCAAATCGGAGGGCTACTGTTGCACTTCACAGTATAACTCCTAGAAACAAATGATGGCTTCTGCCAGAGGATGAGCTCATCTATGACAGAGAAGACGAAGAGTCTCAACTTCCAGAGAAGTTGAGGAATCTCCACATAACACCCAGTGATGATGGATGAGTGAGAAAAATGGGGAGAGAAGCTGAAGAGTTGCGATGATGATCAGGCAGAGCACTCGATATGGAGGGAGCATGCAGAAGCATGGCGAGATAGCATGCAAAAGGAGGACAGAGACTATAATAAGTATGCAGAATAAAGAAGAGATGGGGTTGCTGTTGTTATGAGGGATTAAGGTGTGAAGAAGGAGGGGCATGCAGCAGGTGAAATGGAAAAAAGACAAAAGGTGCATTGAAAGGGAATGGTGCAGAAAGCACAAGAGGGAGAAGAACAAAAAATAGAATGGATGCATGTAGAAAGATAGTGAGGAAGACATAGTAGTGAAATCTTGTTGAACAGTGCGGAGACTAGTAAGCTGTTGTTGAACACTATATCACTGTAATAAGTTTCAGTAATTCATATTCATAAACCAGGGTGGTAGGGAGGTGCTAGGGAGGACTGTTATCCTTAGAGGTTCAAGTGGGTGTTTGAACATAGGGAGTTGGTGCTTCCTTCTAGTTGGTGCTAGAGAAACCAGGGAGTTGGTGCTATAGAAAACAGAGAGTTGGTGCTCTCAGCAAGTTGCAGCTTGCAAAATAGAGGTTGTAGCCTCACAATGAGTAGGTGCTCATATGTATGATAATGCAAAGATTGTAAATAATTCTTATCATATAAGGAAGAAGAGGTTTTTACCCTTTATAGGTTTCCTCGAGAAATATCTGCCTCTATGTATCTCATATATGTGACTGATGCTGAATGTGCCATTGCTTATTTTCCTTCATTATTGTGATTATCATTGAGTGCCTTGTAAAGAATTTAAAAGAAGCATAATTGTTTAAGCATGGTAACAATTGATTCACCCCCCCCCTCTCAGTTTTCCAACAATTGGTATCAGAGCTGACCCCTTTTGTCTAAGGGTAGATCCTAGAGCTTAACATGTCAATCCATGAAGGAAATTCAACCAATAAGGCCCCTCTGTTCAATGGAACAAACTTTGCCTTCTGGAAAGTTAGAATGAGAACCTACATAATGGCTTTAGGTGCAGATGTCTGGGATGTGGTAGATACTGGTTATGTAAAGCCAGTTGTACGAGCTAATAAGGATGACAAGCTAGAATTTAGCTTCAACGCTAAGGCTATGAATGCTATCTTGAGTGGACTTGCAGAAGAAGAATTCGTAAAAGTTATGCACCTAGGAATTGCCAAAGAAATGTAGGACATACTCATTAGCAGTTATGAAGGTAATGAGAAGGTAAAGGACGCCAAGCTTCAAACCTACAGAATACAGTTTGAACAACTGAAGATGAAGGAAGATGAAACTGTTGGAAAATACTTTCTGAGAATAGAAGAAATGGTAAATTCAATGAAAGCACTTGGTGAAACAATTGAGGAACCTTCTTTAATTCAAAAAATCTTTAGATCTCTCCCAGATAGCTTCAATCCAAAGGTCTCTGCTATGGAAGAACTAAATGATCTAAAAACCTCGGAGTTTGATCAACTTCTAGGAACATTGACTGCATATGAAATGAAAATAGTTAAAGATAAACCCACCTCCAGAGAAGCATCATTTAAGGCAGCCAAGAATGAGGATTCTGAGCCCGATGAAATTGAAGCAAAATTTGTGAAGAGACTGAAGAAGGGATCAGGAAAATACAAAGGTAAACTGCCTTTCAAATGTTTCAACTATGGTAGGATAGGTCATTTTGCAAATAAATGTCCCCACAAAGG
>JASDQU010102529.1:219431-250999 GCA_032191745.1 Picea mariana
GATTTATGTGGACCATCAAGATAGGAAGGCACAGGGAAAGAAAACTACTTCATGCTGATTATCGATGATTACTCCAGACTTACTTGGGTTTCCTTTCTCAAGGAAAAGGCTAAAGCATTTGAGAAGTTTAAAATATTTAAGGCTTTAACTGAGACTCAAACAAGCAAGAGGTTAAAGGCAGTAAGATTAGACCAGGGAGGAGAGTTTATGTCAAGAGACTTCAACAAATTCTGCGATGAGCATGGGATCAAGAGAGAATACACAATCCCAAGAACTCCACAACAAAATGGAGTTGTTGAGAGGCAAAATAGAACAGTGCAGGAAATGGCCAGGTCAATGATGAATGAGAAGAACATTGGCCAAACCTCCTGGGTAGAAGCAATACACACAACAGTTGATGTTCTTAACAACGCTCACCTCAGACCACAAAGTGACAAGACACCTTATGAACTGTGGTTTGGGAGACCTGCTTCAATTAAACACTTCAAAGTCTTTGGGAGTAAATGCTACATAAAGAATAATGATGAGAACCTCGGCAAATATGATGACAGGCCTGATGAAGGTATCTTCTTAGGGTATGCTACAAATAGTAAAGGATATAGATGCTATAATAAGAGGCTGCATAAAATGGTTGATTGTATTGATGTTAAAGTTGATGAAGGAATCCCAGCAAGAGAGATGTACAGTAATGATTCTTCTACAAAAGACACAGCTAAAGCTGAAGATGAACAGGTCCAAGAATCAGAAAATGAAGACTCTGAATCAAATGAAGACTCAGACACTCGGACAGACTCAAATCAGCAGTCAACTTCAAATTCCTCCTCCAGAATCATTCAAAAGAATCATCCTGCAAATCAGATAATTGGAGAAAAAGACAAAGGTGTACAAACCAGGAGAAAGCTAATCAAAAACACCGAACAATCTCATATAGCCTTCATATCCATGTTGGAACCCAAGAATTTTAATGAATCCAACAAAGATGACCACTGGGTTAAAGCAATGAATGATGAACTTGATCAGATTGAGAAAAATGATATGTGGGAGATGGTTCAGAGACCAGAAGGTAAAAATATCATTGGTTCCAAATGGATCTTTAAGAACAAGTTGAATGAGCAGGGACAAGTTGTCAGGAACAAAGAAAGATTGGTCTGTAAAGGCTATGCTCAAATAGAAGGAATGGATTTTGATGAAACATTTGCGCCCGTAGCAAGGTTGGAAGCTATCAGAATATTTCTTGCCTATGCTTGTCATAAAAAGTTTAAAGTCTATCAAATGGATGTCAAGTAAGCTTTCCTAAATGGAGATTTAAATGAAGAAGTCTATATGGAACAACCAGAGGGTTTTGAACTGTCTGGTAACCTTGACTTAGTATGCAAGCTAAAGAAAGCTTTATATGGATTAAAACAAGCTCCTCATGCCTGGTATCACAGACTGGATATGTATCTTAAAGACAAAGGGTTCAAGAGAGGAACAATTGACAACAACCTATATATCAAAACAGAGGATGATGATTTACTCATTGTGTTGGTCTATGTAGATGACATCGTCTTCGGATGTAATAAGGATTCATTGGTAAAATGGTTTGCTTCTACCATGGAGTCTGAGTTTGAAATGTCTATGATAGGTGAACTGTCAATTTTTCTTGGTCTGCAAATTACTCAGAGGTTTGAAGGGATGTTCATTTCTCAAGAAAAATATCTAAGAGAAATGTTAAAAAGGTTTCAAATGGAAGATTCTAAACCTGTGGGCACACCTATGGTAATTGGATGCAAATTAAGCAAGGATGATGACTCACCTGATGTTGATCAAAGTTTATATAGGTCAATGATAGGCAGCCTATTGTACATCACAGCATCTCGTCCAGACATAATGCATGTTGTAGGAATGGTAGGAAGATATCAGTCTACCCCTAAACAGAGTCATTTACTAGCTGTCAAAAGGATATTCAGGTATCTGAAAGAAACAATGACTTATGGTCTGTGGTTTCCCAGAAATTAGAATTTTCAGTTAACTGCTTATTCAGATGCAGATTGGGCAAACTGCGTTGATGAGAGAAAAAGCACCAGTGGAGGAGCATTCTTCCTGGGTGACTCATTAGTAGCATGGCTTAGTAAAAAGCAAGGTTCCATTTCTTTATCAACCACATAGTCAGAGTACATTGTTGTTGCTACCTTTTGCACTCAGGTATTATGGATGATTCATACACTTGCAGACTTGGAGGTAAAATACGCTGCACCGATCCCAATTCATTGTGATAACACTAGTGCCATCAGTGTGTCTAAGAATCCTGTATTCCACTCCAAGACCAAGCATATTCCCATAAAATACCATTTTCTGAGAGAGAAAGTCACCAATCAGGTTGTTCAGGTTCAGTACATTCCAACCACAAAACAAATAGCAAACATCTTTACTAAACCCCTAGCTAAGACCCCTTTAGAATATTTCCGACAGAAGCTGGGTGTCATCCCGTTTCACACCTAAGAGAGTCCATCCTATTAGGGGGAGTCTTGTATTAATTTCATATCCGATACCTCCTAAAAATACTGCAACAGCTCAGGGGGAGCGTGTTTTCTTTGACATTGATGTCAAAGGGGGAGAAAAGAACAGGTACGAGTGCCTTTGTTGCCATCAATGCCAAAGGGGGAGATTGTTGGAATGTTTTACAGGAAACTTGTCATTGATGGAAAGTACAACAACGATGGATTATTTTGGTTAGATGCTGCAGAACAAGCTCGACAAGATCAGAGTATGTAGTGATGGATCCCATTGAGAATTCCCGATGAATATCAGATTTGAGCCCAAGGTCCGACCGACGTTGGATCCAGGAGAACCTGCGAGCTCTTTAACAACCCAGGTGAAGTGGGGTATGAAATCCCGAAACCAGGAGGATGATTTCGGTTACCAGGAGATGGAGAAGTAAGAGACTCTCAACATCAGGAGTCTCGAAGTGCCAAAATACGAAACCCCGAAATCGCGAAATAGGCGCATTGCTCAAAGTTTTTGATACCGGGATTTCGGTTACCGGGAGATGGAGATGTCAGAGATTCACATCAACAGGAGTCTCGAAGTCGCGAAATGAAAAACCCCGAAATCGCGAAACAAGCACATCGCTTGGAGTGTTGGATATCAGGATTTCAGTTACCGGGAGATGGAGATGTCGAAGACTCACATCATTAGGACTCCCGAAGTGCCGAAATGCGAAAAACCAAAACAGGTGCATCACTTGGAGTACTGGATATCGGGATTCCAGATATCAGGAGATGGAAATGACAAAGACTCTCATCATAAGGAGTCCCAAAGTTGCGAAACCCGAAATCGCGAAGTGATCTGGGCTGGCAGTTCCAGGAAGTGAATGTGGCAGACCACGTCAGAAAGGACAGGTGGAAGACCATGACATGTGGCATGATCAGACAACGACAAGTGTCAAGTTGATTTGGCATTTTAGGCCACTGGAATTCACATTTCTGAGTGACATATGGCAGCCACTCGGGTCACGACATGTCATCGAGTGACACAAGACTGACCTCACTCCGGGAGTTTTTTCTTTGGGAGTTTTATCACTATCACTCCCCCAAAGTCCCGAAGGATGAAGTCCCGGGGCAAATACTAACCGTCGAATCATCGAGGGTGTGAACCATTGATCCGACTCCATTTCGGAGCTTCGGATACCGGGAGTTGGAAGAGTCAAGTGACGGGACTCTTCATCGCAAGAATCGCGAAAGGCCAAAATGCGAATTGCCGAAATGATCGGAGCTAGTGCAACCAAGCTCCATTTTGGGGCTTCGGATACCGAGACATGGATCATCAAGAACACATCGCCACAGGAATGCCGACGTGTCGAAACACGAAATTGCGAAATGCAGCGTTTAAATAAAGCTATGGTCACATCCATTGGTCACATCGGCGAGAGATAGAGGAAAGAACTAGAGAAACCAAGCTCCATTTCGGGGATCACAACATGGAGTGTCGAGATACTTGATCACACGAATGCTGAATTACCGAAAAGCCGAAATGCGAAAGACGGTTAGGCTCAGCTAGAGGTTGCAACCTTTGGTCACATCGACGAAAGATGGGGGAAGGAGTTAGTGAAGACTAGCTCCTTTTCAGAGTTTCAGGGGTTGGGAAATGGAGAGTACTAAAATCCTCCACCACGGTGATCCCGAAATACCAAAGAGCGAAATGCCGAAATGAATGCAAGACTAATGAAAGTCATCCAACGGTGCAGATGAAATTGAATCAAATCGAAGGGCTACTATTGCACTTCACAATATAACTGCTAGAAACAAATGATGGTTTCTTCCAGAGGATGAGCTCGTCTATGACAGAGAAGACGAAGAGTCTCAACTGCCAGAGAAGCTGAGGAATCTCCACATAACACCCAGTGATGATGGATGCGTGAGAAAAATGGCGAGAGAAGCTGAAGAGTTGTGATGATGATCAGGCAGAGCACTCAAGATGGAGGGAGCATGCAGAAGCATGGCAAGATAACATGCACAAGGAGGACATAGACTATAAGTATGTAGAACAAAGAAGAGATGGGGTTGTTGTTGTTATGAGGGATTAAGGTGTGAAGAAGGAGGGGCATGCAACAGGTAAAATGGACAGAAGACAAAAGGTGCATTGAAAGGGAATGGTGCATAAAGCACAAGAGGGAGAAGAATAGAAAACAAAATGGATGCATGCAGAAAGACAGTGAGGAAGACAGAGTAGCGAAATCTTGCAGAACAGTGAGGAGACTGGTAAGCTATTGTTGAACACTATATCACTGTAATAAGTTTCAGTAATTCATATTCATAAACCAGGGTGGTAGGGAGTTTCTAGGGAGGATTGGTGTCCTCAAAGGTTCAAGTGGGTGCTTGAACATAGGGAGTTGGTGCTTCCTTCTAGTTGGTTCTAGAGAAACCAGGGAGTTGGTGCTTCCTTCTAGTTGGTGCTAGAGAAACCAGAGAGTTGGTGCTTCCTTCTAGTGGGTGCTAGAGAAAACAAAGAGTTGGTGCTCTCAGCAAGTTGCAGCTTGCAAAACAGAGGTTGTAGCCTCATAATGAGTAGGTGCTCATATGTATGATAATGTAAAGATTGTAAATAATTCTTATCATATAAAGAAGAAGAGGTTTTTACCCTTTATGGGTTTCCTCGGGAAATATCTGTCTCTATGTATCTCATATATGTGACTGATGCTGAATGTGACATTGCTTATTTTCTTTCATTATTGTGATTATCATTGAGTGCCTTGTAAAGAATTTAAAAGAAGCATAATTGTTTAAGCACGGTAACAACTGATTCACCCCCCCCTCTCAGTTGTCCAACAATTTGCTTCCGGAATGATTCTTTGTCAAGGTTAAGGTGCTCGGGGGTGGCTTCGGCCTATGGTTGGGTGACAATAGTGATATTTTCTATGGTTAAATGAGCACATCCATAATATTCTAATAGATTATGGGCCCACACATCCTTCATTTAGTCTAACCACTGGAAGGGAGCATAGCCATAAGGATACTAAGCTCGTTGAAGAACTGTTGCTAGGGTTTCTAGCAGGAGTAGTCACCAAAGCACTTCAGCGAGGGTTACTAGTAGGTGTAGCTTCATAAACCCTAACCCTCTTAAAAATTTAAAAGTTTTGGGATAGGGCCAATCCTTCATTTCTTCAATTTTCTTCGAATCCACATGTACACCATCATGAGTAACAATATGGAAAAAATATTCTACTTTAGAGACACCAAAGGCACATTTGGACCTCTTGAGAAAGAGTTTATTATTAACAAGCAGTTTTAAGACTTCATCCACATGGGTGACATGGGTGTGCCAAGTTTTACTATAGATCAAGATATCATAAAAAAAGACAAGGACACGATGACATAGAAAGGGTTAAAAGATGTTGTTCATGAGACTTTGGAAGGTGGAAGGTGCATTACAAAGGCCAAAGGGAATCACCAATAACTTGTAATGGCCTTCATGAGTGTTAAAAGAGGTTTTGGGAATATCAACCTCCTTCACGAAAAATTGGTCATAGTCCGAGTGGAGATCAAGTTTGGTGAAGATTTGAGCACATTTGAGCTCATCCAAAAATTAATTAATGATGGGAATGGGGAAATTATCCTTGACTGTTATTTTTTTGAGAGCTCAAAATCTAGGACACCTACACCAAGTGCTTTCTTTCTTGAGGACCATGACGACTAGCGATGAATAAAGACGAGTACTAGGGTGGATGATACCAACAAATAACAACTCTTGAAATATATTTTCAATTTCATTTTTTGGTGCAAATGGATGGAAATAAGGGTGTAAATTGGGTGGGAGGCTACCGGGTATGAGTGGAATAGAATGATCATTCTCACCTTAGGAGGGTGGTAGTCCTTGGGGAGTTTTGAACATGGATTCGTGTTTGGAAAAGACTAACTGCATGTAAGGATGGGTGGGTTGAGAAGGTGTCACAAAGGCTTGAATGGCATGGAATTGAGCCACAATACTTGAGTTCCCATTTTTAAGAATATTTTTCATGTGTTGGGAGCTAATGATCTTTGGAGAACTGGTTATGATTCGTTTGAAAGTGTAGTAATGCCCCTCCTGCTAGAAACTCATGTATAAATCATGGAAATCCATGGTGATGCGACCTAATGTTTGTAACCATTGAACACCCAATATAATGTCACAACCACCCATTTCAATAGAAAAAAAGTTGGTCTTCAAGGAATAATCACCCATTTGAAGAAGATCATTTTCACAACAACCACCACATTTCATAGAACCGCCATTAGCAATCATGATTTGGAAGTTGCTCACAAAATGGATATAACAATGTGTTTCTTGGGCTACACATTGATGAATGAAGTTATGGGTGCTACCACTATCAATCGAGATATTTAATTTGTGGTGTTTGATGTAGCCAATCAATTTGAGGTTTTGGTGAGTAGAAATACCATTCAAGGCATGTTGGAAAATTTGTGGTTCAAAATACTACATAGCAGATGGGGGAATGTCTTCAAGAGGTGGGGGAAGAGACTCCAAAGATATGGATTCAACTTCATAACTCAAAATGGCCATAAAAAGTTTTTTCTCCTTATATAATTTATGTCCGGGAAAACATTTCTCATCATAGTTGTAGCAGAGACCTTTAAATTGGTGCTCTACAATTTCGACATAGGTGAACTTATGGATCTTGAGAGGTGGAGAGAATAGAAAGAGATTGTTAGGAGAGAAATATTGGGATGGGCACAAGGAATAAATGGTTCCTTTTTAACACCACCTTTTTGGTTTTTTGAGCTCTTTGAGAGGCTTCCAACCAAGTAGTAGGATAGACCATTAAGACTTGTGCACATATATATTCTTTCACACCACTAATAAAACATTCCTTGAAAAAGGTATTGGACATGCCTTCTATGTGGATGGTGAGTTGCTAAAAAGTGGAGACGAACTCTTCGACTATACCAAATTTTTTAATCTTGGTTAGTCATCCCAAATATTGTGTATTTATTTCAAAGATTTCATAGAGGTCTGAGACAAATTGTTCCTAGCAATATAACCCATGTGGGAGTTCTTGTCCCATTTCCAATGTTCATGGTTTAAATATAAGACACCCACACAAAGTTTAATTAAGTCCTCTATGATGTTGTGCAGGAAAAATAATGTTCCATTTGAGTGACCCAACCTCTGGGGTTAAAGCCATCAAATTTAGTGAGATCCACTTTAGGGATTCTATGCCACATTTGAGTCATAAGGTCGCACAAAAGTGATATAGAGTAAGGCCTCATGGGATTGTATGATTCAATTCATTCCTTTTGGGATGGCCGGTCATGCCACCGATAACCCACAGATTGAGTTTGCATCGCCACGAGTTTGGATAGCTGGTTTGGGATTGAATCCAGTTTGGAAATCTTGTCATGGATGGCATCAAGATTTTCCTTGGTAGAGGAGTGGTTGTGATCTATTTGTTTTTGCAACTCATCACACCAAGTTTCCAAGAAGGAGACTCTAGTGGCTAGCTCTATGGCTCTAGTAGCCATAGAGATGTGGGTCCACAATAAAAGGTTAATCAAGAGTGATACCAAGGTGATAGACATTTAATTCTAGGTCTGTTGAGATAGTTTCCTAGTAGTGAAGTGAGTGTGTCCACCCAAAAGACTTGCTAGAGAGTGATACCATGATGTTAATTTTGATACAAGGATTTTTTTGAGATAGGTATCAAATAAGGGTGTGGGTAGGACCCAAAATATTAAAAAAAACACACATGTAAAGTTATACTCTCTCTTGAATATCACTATGTAGATAAAATTATGAAATATCAATAATGTAGTTTATGTAATTTAATGGAGTGGTAGTAGTGAGCAAGGTCACATAATGCAAAAATTCTCAGCACAGTTTTTCATGTGGAATTTGTGGACTGATAGCTGAGAATAGGGTTTTGAGGGTCTTGAGGGAAAGGGAGTGCTAGGTGCTATAGCTCTCTAATATACGTGTGGGTTCCAATAGTATTACTCAACCCAATTTCTTAGGGAACCAACTAAGGAAGCTCGATTGTACCCTTAGTCATTCTACTCGATTACCCAGGTATTAAATTCTAGTATTCCCAAGTGCTATTTTTGGTGCACTATAGCATAAGATGGTTGGTTGACTTATCTAAGGCTAGTTTCATGTAACCTAGGGGACTTACAATATACCCTAAGTATTTTATGATGTAGTACTACTCAAAGGGGTGCCAACAAGGGTTATAATGGTGTCCAACTAGGTGAAATAACTTGTATTTCATTTGTGTATTTTTTCCCTATCATAGATTTACCTATTCAACGACAAATCCTTGTGTTATTTATAGACATCGAAATAAGTCTCTATTCTAAAAAAATGGTCTAAAATATTGGCTCAGGAAAGCTCTGATACCACTTGTGGTGTTATTTATTAGTAAATTACAAGATGCAAAAAAATAATAATAGATTTTACCCAGATTTATTGCAGAAATGACATATTACAACAACAATATCCAATAAAAAAAGCATAATACCACAAATGTTATACATTTATTGATGAGAGCAATGTTCAACTCCCTTATCCCCATTTTTTATTTTTATTAGTAGATAAAGGCTTAAGTATGCTAAAAAAAGATGCAAATAGAAGAGGAGAAATAAAAGGGATGAAAATATTAGGGTCGTTGATGATCTCACTCTTGTTGTTTGTAGATGAAATTTTGATATTTGGTCAAGGCTTTAGCAGGGAAATAAAAACCATTAAAGTATCAATCTAGGGTTGGTAATCTTACGAGGCACATTCCCTATATGTGAGGGTACTAATCTTAAAATAAATCTGAAATATATCAAGAACACTTTCAAAAAATGCTACAAAACACTTTTGTAAACTAATTTTCAAAGAGAGACAAGAACCAATTCTTCAAATGTTCACAGCTTCAATGGTAGGCAATTAGGTCACAAAGGGAAACCATTTCAAAGGAATGAAAACATCTATGTAACAAGACTCAACTTGACCATGAACTTAGAAGGATTTGTATGCATCTAAGAAAACGAAGCAAAGGATTCAATAAGTATTAGATTCCTTCAATAATCTATCACAATCGTCTTGGTGGGAAATTATATTACAAAGTGAATTTACCTCTTCAAATGATGAGCTAGAGTTGTCACAATTTCAATGGTGGAAATTATGATTGTAAAGTGTAGAGTTATTCACAATAATACTTTGTTAACCATGAAGTTTACATAACTCAATAAGGGAGGACTCCCTGCAATAATAATCTATTTAATTATGAAGTAACCTTTGTAAGGAATTCTTCGACACACGTGTGCATTGACAAATGCTATTTATAAAAATCATATTCTGAATTTCAATCCAATAATTCAAATGACCACTTATGATTTCCTACTGGTTGCAAAATAGGCTATAAAGTTTCCACAAGACCTTAATGGTCTGAGGAAGCTTATAGTAGTACTATGAGAAACCCCTTCTTAAGTTACCAATGAAAGATAAGATTTATTTCCATTTCTTATTACAACAAGATAATAGTAAAATTTAAATGACATTCAACCAATATAACATTGATACACATCTGATCTAGAAAAAGAAATGATAAAAGAAAATGCTATAACATAAAGAAATTGGAAAATAAAAATTCACACACTAATGTATAGTACTTCCACACGAATCAAACATGGGGTCCCTCCAAGCTGGTGCATGCGCAAGTGAAGAAAATTAAATAGAGAAAATCAAATCTTGGTATTAATCAAAAAATGAGTTATACAGTGGTTCATAAATTCTCCAATTCGACTCCCCAAATGCCTCATAGTTTGGCATATTTATACATAATAAAACATAAGTGATGAGCATGGAAATCCTCTCTAAAATGATGACAGACCATATCGACCTCCTATCAATGTTGGATCGAGTTCTAGGTGAACAATTTTCTCCCACAAATCCTGAGAAGATCGAATTTCTATCATGTTGCTATTCTTTTGCTTATGGTGAGTTTTTGGACTATTTTTCATGCATCAAGAGGACACAATCCATAGTGTGAAGGCTGGGAGAAAAACCAATGTGTCCATTGTTGACACAAGGGTAGACCCGGGGTTCAAATCTAATAGCGCACCAACAAGCCCTAACTACTGGCCCTTTTGGAAACACCTACGAAGCATATGCAGTCTCACCTGAAGTAGAAATAGGGGGTTGCAAGACACATGTGTCTACAACCAGAGGGAATGCAAGGGGAATCTAGGCAACCAGACATGGAGATCAGATTATTCTTTCCAAGCATAACCTACTTTGCACAGTTATATATCAGATCTAACATACTAATGTATCATCAGAGTAACAGAGGTAAAGAACACAACATCAATCACTCATAACACAAGATATACGTGGTTCACCCTCTCCCTAGGGCTATGCCCACAGAGTTGTGCTTTATAATATACTAGATGAAATCATATAGTTCTATCTGTGCTCTTAGCTTGCAGATCTTCTCTCTTTCTCTCTTCTCTCTATCTCCCTTCCCTACGCACCCAGTTGTAGGGTTGATCTTCGCAGCCAATTGAAGATCCTACAATATCTAATGCTCTCACAACACGATACTTCTATCTCTACATTAACATCAACCACTCTTCCTTACATCAATGAACTTTGAACGAACCCATCCCAGGTCCTCTTGACCTTTATTTATACATTACAATAGCTCACCGACAACCTTAGGATGAAGCCTAGGTGTCCAAAACCCGATGTGTCTAAAACCCTAGGTCAACTTGACTCGCATTTTCAGGGCTTCACCAGCCTATCTTTCCTTCCTTCCCACGAGGTTCTCCAAAGAATATACCAATGGATTTTTTCGCTTGCTGAGTTGTCCACGATCCACCTTCCTTGCTGATTTGTCTTCCTCGATCTTCTCATCCAATGACTCTCTCTCTCGGACTTCACTCCATCTTTTCTTCTTCTTTAACCACTTCGACCTGATCTCAGTCAACCTTCCTTCCGTGCAATTCGTGTTTCACCTTTTCTACTGTAATATTCACTTTCTTCCATAACCAAGGGCCAACAGGCCCCCAACACTCACCTGTGACTCATCCCGAGGCACTCTGATCTGAATCTTTTTTTGTACCTCGACTTTAGATTGCACAGTGTAGCGTGTGATTCTTTCTCTGTTCCTCCACCCTGTGTGCAGACTGTATTTCTTGTGTCTGGTACCCAGTATCAACTGCACCTAGTACCTAGACCCTTCTCCTTCTGTTTTTACCGAGAGCTATGAGGCAATTGGTTGTCATAGTACAATTTCAACTATCTCTCATTCACCAATCCTTCCTTCCACTCCACATTCAAAGTCTTCAGTTGCACAACTCCTCCTTCTGTAACATAGGCAACCTCATATGGCCCCAGCCAATGTGTTATGAACTTCCCTGGATGCTTCATGAACTTGCTATCATATACCAATACCAGATCTCCTTGCTTAAATGCTTTCTTCTTGATATGCATGTCATGGTAGGCCTTTTCTCGTTCCTTCTGAACCTGTTGATAAAATCCTGCAATAAATCTGTCTTCTTCTAGTTCGACCAACTGTGAGAGCCTCTCTTGAAAAACGCCAGTGTCATCCATATATGTAAAGGTTGCAATTCTTAAGCTAGGAACTAAATATTCCATGGGTACAACTGCTTCTAGGCCATAAACCAACTTAAAGGGAGTCTGCATTGTCAACTTCTTACAAGTGGTTCTATAGGCCCATAACGCTGCTGGTACTCTCAAATCCCAGTCATCTCTGTTTATACTGCAAATATTTGTCAACACTGTCTCCAAGATGTTGTTGAAATCTTCGACCGTCCCGTTCTCTTGTGGGTGGTAAGGAGTGCTCTTCTGATGGTGAACTTCAAATTCCTGAGTCAAGGCTTCAATAGTCTTATTAATAAAATGTGTACCTTGATCACTCATGAGGATCTTTGGGCATCCAAACCTGGTTATGATATCATCTAATATGAAACGAACATATGTAGTTGCACTACAGTCCTTAATTGCTCTTGCTTCTGCTCATCTGGTCAAATACTATGTCATAGTGATGATGTATCTGGCTCCTGTGCGCTTCCCTGGTAGGTTTATAGGTCCCACAAAGTCAATGGCCCATTTCTCAAATTCTTGTAAAGTTAGCTGGGGTGATAAAGGCATCTCATCTCTTCTGGGCAGTTTCCCAACTTGTTGGCATACATCACAGGCTTTGTAGTATTCTTTAGCATCTCTGTGTAAAGTGGGCCACCATAGGCCATCTCTAAGAACCTTCTGCGTTGGTTATTTTCCTTCGTAGTTTCCTCTTGCTATGCCTTCATGAGCTTCTGCTAAAATAAATGGTTGTTCTGCCTCCATAAAACATCTTCTTAGGATCTCATCAGGTCCCATCTTATATAGCTGTCAAGCTATAAGCAAAAAATCTGCAACGCACACTACCAACTATTTCTTCTAAATGATTATGTATTCATGAGATGTTATTCCTGTTGATAAGAACTAAACTATCTCAGTGAAGTGATCATCAGACTTTCTAATTGCCAACAACTGTTCATCCGACAGTGTATCCTCCAAACTAGTAGGTTCCTCTCCATGTTCCAACCTAGACAAGTGGTCAGGTCCCTTGTTCATCCTTCCTGGCTTTACCACAATTTCAAAATCATATTCCTGAAATAACAGAAGCCATCTGCATATCCTTCCCCCCAACATTGGCTTGTTGACTAGGTTTTTCAGTGCAGAGTGATCAATGAACATCTTAAAGTGTCCTCCTAACAAGTAGTGACGAACTTCTGTAGCGCATACACCATGGATAACCCTTCTCTCTCAGTGGTGGTGTAATTTATCTCAGTTGTTGAGATATTCCTGCTAGCAAAGGCTAACGGGTGGTCAATATCTCCTGCTCCTGGTTGTGCTAACACTGATCCTAGTGAAATAGAAGATGCATCGACATGCACATGAAATTCCTTGCTCCAATCTGGAAAAACCAGAATAGGCGCAGTAACCATTTTCTGTTTCAGTGTGTCGAAGCTCTTCTAGCATTCTTCTGTCCAGTGAAACCGACAATATTTCTTTAGAAGCTTCTCCATAGGTGTTGTAATTTGTGCATAACCCTTAATGAACTTTCTGTAGTATCCAGTATGTCCCAGCGTAGTGCGTAGCTGTTTGAATGAAGTAGGAGGGGGTAAATCGACAATAATGGAAATCTTAGATGGATCTACCAACAATCCTTGCTTACACACGATATGGCCTAACAACACTCCAAAGGGTGAAAATAAAATGCATTTCTTCAGGTTCAGGGCAATATGGCATTGCCTGTACTTATCCAACATGAGACTTAAGCATTCAATATGGTTTTTCAACAAGCTAAAAACAATCCAATCATCAAAATAGGCTTCTAGGAATTTATGCTAAAATTCCTTGAATTCTTCGACCACCACCCTAGAAAAGATGGTTGTTGCATTCTTCAATCCAAAATGCATCACTGTGTATTGGTAGGATCCCCATTCTGTTGCAAACGTGGTCTTATGGTGATCTTCCTTGGCAATCCTGATCTGATGGTATCCTGAAAATCCATCGGTGAAGGAGTAGACTTCCTGTCCTCCCACGTTATCTAACACTTCATCAGTAAACGGTGTAGGGAATGGATCATGTAGACATGCATAATTCAGCTTCCTAATATCTACACAAATTCTGATCTCTCCTATTTTCTTATCATGAACCACCATAGGGCTAATCTACTCTGATTCTTCAACAAGTTATATGATTCTTGCTTCCAAGATTCTGTCTAATTCAATCTTCACTTTCTCCTTACATTTAGGGTTCAATCTGTAGGGTCTTTGTTTAATTGGAATTGCATCTAGTTTCAAGGGGATCTTCATCTCTCCCATGGGTCCTTTAATTCCATTCATATCAATGAACTTGGTTGGAAACAAGTCCTGATATTCTTGCAGTAACTCTGTGATCTTATCAATAGTGGCATCATCCTAGTAATCTCCAACATTAGAAAGTTTAGGTTCTTGTGTTGTTCCAATATTAAATTTCTTGAGTTTGATTGGCTGTCCAATAAAAGGTAGTTTGATTCTTGGTCCTTCTATGTCTCTCTGTCCTTCTATTTCTGCGACATTCACATTCCTAGGATCATCGTCTTCATCGGCATTGACCTTGTAACATCCTTGCAATTTTTGAAGAGGTGCAGTCCATTCATCCTCTTCTTTCTCCTCAGGGAGGCTAGGTGCTTCCTCAAATATTGTCTGTCATACAACCTATAAAGCTTGATCTACTAGAGGGTGTTGAATTCCAAATAAAAATGTAGCTACAAAATTCTGAGTCATACCTTGCCAATTTGCAGTGGTGAGGTGCAGTTCTGCTTGAAGGTACCAGTTGATAGGTGTTGTGTCTAGATTATTGATTAATTTATGCACCCACTGCTCTTGAGGAATGCAACTCCAGGCCTCCTCACAACCTGGCACATGGTCTTTCGAACAACTTTGACCTATGTACCTAACTTCACATCCTTCGACTTGTTCTGAAAATCGCGTTGTCATCAAAGTGCGACATTGTATCCAGTTCGCGATGTTACTTTTATGTGTTCCCCACCAACTTGCTGGAGTATCTTTCAAAGCCTCGTCCAATGCCAACAGTCTCTGTTGTACTGGTATAGTTTCCTCAAATTCCAGTAAGAAAGTTTCTAAGTGATTAAAACCATCAAATGTGGGTAAATTACCTACTGTTGTGTTGATCCAACGAACTTCTCTGGTTAGTCTAGCACATCTCTGTGTAGATACTTCATACATTTTATTCTGCCAGTTTTTCAGTGCTTCTTCTAAGTTTGATGAACATGTGATGTCACTTCGCCAGCTTAAATTCCCATCTGCTGTAGGATTAATGTAATCATGTTGTCTTGTTTTCAGTTTGTATATATTCTCCAACTCATATGTGCAATATTCTTCTCTGATGGGCTCTATGTATCTAGAACCTTCATCAGGATCCAAAGGTACAATGACCCTAAGGCCATCACCTTCAAACATCATTATTCTTTTCTTCAAGTCAACAACAGTAGAATTGTTGAAATCCCAATCAATTCCTAACAGCCTGGGATAAGGACAACTGTCATCGACTATCTCAATCACTTCGAAGTCCACAAATGTTCTGACCCCATCAATGTCCACAGGGACATGTTCAAGTCTTCCAAAGGGGCTCACAGCCTATTGATTGGCCATCCTAAGCCTGATGGGGGAATAGATCAACTTAGGTTTTCCCATCAGTTCCTAGGTCTGCTTCGTCATAACATTGACCTCTGACCCTAAGTCGAGGACCACATAATCTATATCATAATCTCCAATTTAAGCATTAAGGTGTAGTTCCTTATTTTTTCTTCTCTTTTTGGATAGTTGATGTACTGCTTTATTCAGTAGAGGCTCTACTCTTCCTATCTCATACCGTCTGATCAAATTTTGTAGCTCCTGTACAACACTCTCATCCTTTATCAAATTAATGCAAGTGCATAAGAATTCCATGAGTCTGCTTACCTCTTTTCCTTCTCCAGATGAAACAGAGTGATCAAAGACCAGGGACATTCCACATTCTCTCACTTCTGGTTGTGCCTTTGATGAAGAAGCCCGATATCTTCCAAACTCTTTTCTTGCCTCTTCAAATGTATGCTTCTCTCTCTTTGGATCAAACTCCTATGTCTTCTCCACAACTTTTCTAACTCCTGATTGTTTTGTAGTCTTCCCTGGAGTCACCATGTCATCTCCTGTAGTAGTGCCTCCTTTAGTGATAACAATGACTCTAGTATTTTCTCCGCGAAGTTCTGTTGTGATTAGTTTTACTTGTTGGTTTCCTCCTCGTCGTTCCTAAATTTTGGCTAACAGTGCAGGGAAATCTTATATAACATGTTCAAATGAGTTACAATAACTACAAGTGGTACAAGGGTTTTGACAGTCCCTTGCCAAATAACCTGGTTGTGCGCAATTATAACAAATGATATGACCTCGACCTCAAACCATACCTCCTCCTTGTCCTCTTCCTCTGAATCCACCATGAGGGTTTAATTTTCCTCTTTCCGAGGAGTTATACTGCATAAAGTTCCCTTCTTGTTGTACTTCACCTTGAATTTTCTAGATGTCCCTTGATCTTTCATGCAAGAGGTCATAAGCTCTACAGTCCTTCTCATCATGACCCACATATTTATAGAATGTGCAGTAGAGGTTCATAGGTGTTTGAACTTACTTTTGCATGTAATAGCATTCTTCAGGGTGATGTCTATTTCTACATACCTCACACCAAGGTAGAGTAACTTGCTTCAAAGGGCTTGGGGCTCTAGAAGCCAAGTATTCTTGAAATAGGGGAAAATGCTCCTTGTCACGGCCTTCTGATTTGCATCTGATACACCAAATGTCTTCTCTTTTATCTTTTCCCTTATCCTTCTTCATATCTTCGACCCTGTAGTGATAAGCTAGTTAGCTGACTCAAGATTTGAATCATACCTGAGTTGGATTCTGCCATAGGAGTCGATTCAAGTTTCATGGCGATCTCCAATGCCTCAGCCTGTGAAGCAATCTTCTACTGCATCAGAGGGACTCTGATGTGTGGTAGGAGGGAAACAATGAACCATTCCTTTTTCTTCTCGTCTGGGATCTGAAAACTCAAATGACCTGTCAAGGTCTTAAACCTTTGATCAAACTCCCAAACAGGTTCAACTACTTTCTGCTTGATTTCTTTCAACTCTGTGATGCACTGCGATTCTGACTTAGGTTTCTTGAATTCAACAATCAATGCAGTCTTAATATCATTCAACGATTTTGGCTATAAAAATCCTTGGACGAACTTCATGTACCATCTCAGCACATGGTCTCTAATGGTAGTACTAAACTGAGCTTGTTTAACAGCTTCATCGGTGACATTCTTAATAATCCATACAACTTTACATAGAAACTAGTGTTGGTCAGGATCTTCAGATCCATCTCCTGTAAAGGTGGGTAACCTCATCTCATCTGCCATAGATCTTCCTAGGTTTCATGACTGAGTGTGTACTGAACCACTTGTACCATGCTCTGAGTGTTCTGATGACTTAGGTTACTCTGGTTACTTAATGTTGTTAAAACAACAGGGGGTGTAATAACACTTACTTCAACATTCTGTGCAGTCCCTGAAGCTTCTGACTCTTCTCGGCGAGGTTCTTCTGTCTTCTCTTCTTCTTCCCTAGCAGACTTTGAATGTTCCTCGTTCAATAACTCTTCTTCTTCTCCATGGTAGAGCCCTTCTTCCTTTGTTGGTTCATGATTCTGCTCAAACAAGTTCACTAGAGGAACTTATCTGAAGGTTCTCCCACTGCGCGTGTGTCTGACCTCTGTGTCGTTGTCACTGTCTGAATTCTTGAACATTAGATTTTTCAGTCGGACCCATTACTGTATCTTCAAGATGTTATAATCATGCAATGGCATCTTGATCTTCAACTTCAAGAAGTTAAAATTTTTTCCTCTAGGCCCCTTAAAGAAATATCTCTCTGTTTGGCTATATGATTCTACCCTATCAATAGAAAACTTTGTGATATACCCTCTAATGGTACTATCAAACTAATGATCTACTTCTCTCGACATGGTGTTATCGACTCTCTTGACCTTCTTGATCAACGTCGACATCCAAACCATTGGTGGTCTAGATCTGCTCTCAAACTGGGTATCTGATAATCTGGCCAACCACTCATATAGCTCCTTATGAATCCCTCCAAAGAAAATCTTGTGTATATTAGTAAAGATATACCTTCTCAACCAGTCTTCTGTGCTAATATTAGGGTTTGTATTTTGAGCTTCTGCAAAGTCCTTCTCTTGTTCTTCTATGCACTTCTGAATCTTTGTCTTCGATGGAAACCACCTTGACATTCCCTCAAGAAGATCCCAGTCCCGGCAACAAAACCATTTGTTGGCACAAGGGCAGACTTGGGGTTCAGTTCTAATAGCACACCAACAAGCCCTAACTACTGGCCCTTTCGGAAACACCTGCGAAGAAGATGCAGTCTCACCCGAAGTAGCAATAGGGGGTTGCAGGACACAAGTGTCTACAACCAGAGGGAATGCAAGGGGAATCTAGGCAACCAGACATAGAGATCAAGTTATTCTTTCCAAGCATAACCTACTTCGCATAGTTATATATCAGATCTAACATACTAATGTATCGTCAGAGTAACAGAAGTAAAAAACACAACATCAATCACTCACAACACAAGATATACGTGGTTCACCCTCTCCCCAGGGCTACGTCCACAAAACTATGCTTTATAATATATTAGATGAAAACATACAGTTTTATTTGCGCTCTTAGCTTGCAGATCTTCTCTCTTTCTCTATCTCCCTTCCCTACACACCAAGCTGCAGGGTTGATCTTTGCACCTAGCTGAAGATCCTACAATACCGAATGCTCTTACAACACAATACTTCTCTCTCTACATTAACATCAACCACTCTTCCTTACATCAACAAAATCTAAATGAACCCATCCCAAGTCCTCTTGACCGTTATTTATACATTACATTAGATCACTGACAGCCTTAGGCCGAAGCCTAGGTGTCCAAAACCCTAGGTCAACTTGACCCGTGTTTTCAGAGCTTCACCTGCCTGTCTTTCCTTCCTTTCCGCGAGGTTCTCCAAAGCATCTACTGATGGATTGTTTCGCTTGCTGAGTTGTCCATGATCCACCTTCCTTGTTTATCTATCTTCCTTGATCTCCTCATCCAATGGCTTGCTCTCTCGGACTTTGCTCTATCTTTTCTGCTTCTTTAACCACTTCGACTTGATCTCAGTCAACCTTCCTTCTACGCAGTTTGCGTTTCACCTTTTCTTCCGTAATATTCACTTTCTTCCATAACCAAGGGCCAACATCCATTTTCTCTGAATTGGCCCGCAAGTATGCTAAGCTAGGAGCGATTACTGGAAAATTAATGTTTCTGCTAATAATACTAATAAAAACACAAAAAAATGATATTTTTGCTTGTTAACTAAAAAATAGAAATAAACTAAAAATTACCTCTTTAATCCCTTATTAATCCCGGACTTAGTGTAAATGGGTACAAAAAGGCCAAAAATGGAGGAATACATGGGTAAAAAGAAGGTGTGCATGGTGGTCATTACGACAAAAGATGATCCCAACATCTCCCCCAGACTTGAACTTTTGCATGTCACTTATCCAAAATCAAAATTTCAAAATTACCTTTAGTTTAGGTTTCAAGGTGTTCCTGGTTTCTTTTTAAGCTTGTATCTTTTTTATGAATATTTTGTTTCTTGGATCTTTCCTTGAGTGGATATTGCATATTCTTCCTTTAACTTCTTCAATTATTCCTTTAGTTGATCATTCACTTTGTCAATCAGTGCAATGTTCTTTTTGAGTATCTCATTTTCATCCTTGATGTAGGAATCTAGAATCTCCAATTTCTCTATTTCAGCCTTTAGCTTCTTCACCTCTTTCTTCTTTTTCTTCAATTTTTATTTTGTCATCTAGGTAGAGAGTGGTGTTTGATCCTATGGATTCACTGCTTGTGATGTTCCTTTGACACTTTCCATAGTGGAAGATACTTTGTTGGTTGATGATGGATGTCCTTCTCCTTTCTCCAAGCTTTTTATATAATCATATCCCTCTTGTTGACTTCTATCAAGTTCAAGAGTAGCTTTTCTTTGAAACAAGGTTCTTGGATTCTTTGCAATCTTATCAAATCATGGTTGTGTTTGTTCCCTTCTTTATTTATCCATTTCAAGTTTCCTTTTCATAGGTCTTGTCATCTTTAATGGTACCGTGGATTCTATTGTGTCTCTACTTGTTTTCTTTTTCTTTTTCTTTTGTTTAGATTGCCTTGGTTGATCAGAAAGATCTTGTTTCCCAAATGTCTCTTGAGAGACATTTCTTGATGCATATTCTTCAGTTCCTTTGTCATCATCTTCAAAACCATTGTTGTCCAAGAACTCTGACCACCTTATGCCCTGCTTTGAAAGCTCATGCTTCACAACTAGTTTAATGAGGTCATGACGGTAAATGGACCTCTCAACATTCTTGTTTTGTCTTTGAATTGACTTAGCCATTTTAGTAAGGTTGTTTAGTAAATAGTATGGCATATTTAATGGATGCTCATCTTTCAAATGAATTAGTAACCGGATGTGATAGAGAAATATGAGGCTAAATCTTCCTTCACATGTGACAAAATTTTGAATAAGGAATGCTAGATCCTTCCAAGGGTCTTTGAGCTAGATTCTAGGCACTCTAGAAGTCCAATTCAAATTTCTCCTATTCCTAAACATGTATGGAATCTAAGCATTTTATTTTATAGGCTTGTTCTTAAACCACTTCTCTCTTGTTTGTGGTAACCCAATGATTCCAGACAATACATTCTTAGAGATATGTAGTGTGAGGTTTCCTGTTTGAGCACATTCTCCATAAAAAAATATGGAAAAATTCCCTGATAATTTCTAGGTTATGCCCCTCAAATTTGCCAAAGAATTCAAGCCATCCTGCACTAGTTAAAATTTCTTCACAATCCTCATGAACCCAAATCAAGCTAATTCCATATGGTTCAAATATCACTGCCATCCTTTAGAAGAAAAACATTAATCTGCTTTGTATGTTCCGTCTCTAAAGCAAAATTTGTTTTGTTTGAAAAAATTTCCTCTTACCGTTGGTTGATTTTTTCTTCTTCTTTGTGTTGATTCAATCCACTCCATGTGTTGGTTTCTATTTTTAATTTAAAACCCTCCTTATGAAATATTTAGCTTTCAAACGCTAAATATTGGTTCTTTGTTTGAAGATTAAAATTTCTTATGAATTAGAGTCAAATTATCTAATACAAGTGTGTTGATCCTCTTCTCCTCCATTTTGCACTCTAATTCAATTACATGTTTTGAAAATGAAACCTTATCCCTGTAAAACTTGCTTTGCAGACTCAAAATATCAATTTTATGCTCCAGAAAAATTGAAAAATGTATTTGTTGATATGAAAGTACCTTTGTTCGCTGCATGATTGTGCCTTTAATCTCTAGTTTTTGTGCGCCCTTGTTGATATTAGAACCTATGTCTCTGTAACTATGACTTCCATACTTGGATTCTGTCCTTCTCTGTGCGAATTTGTGGCTCAATTGGTGTCTTTTGGCCTCAAATTTCTCTTCCTGTCTTTTTCCTTCAACCCTTGCAGTGAATTTGATCTGAGAAGTCTTTAGTCACCAATTTAATCATTAATCCTTCATTGATAACAAATCTTTTCTCAGTTAACAAGATATTTAAATTGACAATGCATCTTGCATTATGTAGATAACTTCACTTTAACTAGAATATTTACTTACGAAATTAACTTGCATAACCCATTCACATAAGTAAATTTTGAAAAGTAAAGAGGAGATCAAAGAGAACAAAATTACACAAATACACCAAAACTTGATAACAGAGTTCACCAGACACCCTAGCTACATCTCTGGGTCCACTTCTCGTGGAGTGGCAATCAACAAAATTGGAAAAATTATATGAACACATCCAACTTCTAGAAATGACTTTCAATTCTACTCCTTAGATCCAGTTCCGGTCTGCACCATGGTGTCTGCCTCAGAATTATGATAAAATATGACTGTACACACGACTATGTTATGTTATGGGATTCCCTCATTACCAACAAGCCTCTTGGGCATGAAAATTTCCTCCCCTCAATGGTAAAATCCCCCTTGATTATATACCAAAGGGTCAATACTTCAAGTCTTTCGTCACCCACATTTAATGGGATTTGGTCTCATTTAATTTGGGGAATAAAACATGCCAAATATCAACTTTAATACATACATGGTCCAACCAAACCAATTAATTGGTTAACCACAACATTATATCTCAACAACCATATATGTTTTTTCCCCAGTAATATATGGCATATGCAACGAAAACCATAAATAAAAAACACATGGTCTTTAAAAATCCCATATATAATATATGGCCAACTAATTTTTGGTGAACCATATATATATATGGTTAAAATCCGTAACCATATGACATAATCCATCCATATGATATGATTCTCCAGTATTAATGTCTTTGACCATTTTTCAAAATGGGTATGAAATATATGTTTTAACAACCATATAATATATATGATTTATAACCATGCATCGTATAACAAATAGACACATTTTAAAATAACCAAATCCACTTTCAATGGATTTTGGATCCTCTTTTAATCGAGATTGGATCCACTTTTAATGGAATATGTTTTTTAATAAATATTTGTTATATGTTTAAATATAATTTCAATTTGTTTGTTAAATAAATAAACCATAACCAATGAAATATTTCATGACCACTTGCGCACCATGTGGTGCCATATGTCACTTGCTCACTAGTCCACCTGTCTTCCACGTGTTACTGCCATGTCATCATGTTATGTCAACCTGCCATGTTAGCATGCCACATAAACACTTCCATGTGATCACTTCCACGTCAACATGACACATCATCACTACCATGTGTCTCTGTCACTTGGACTTTTTCCCTATTGGACCAGAACTTTGATCGGTCATAATTTTTTCATACGAAGGTTGTTTGAGCCCTGGTTCATGTCGTCGAAAAGATCTCGTCGAGCTCTTTGAAATGGTATTGGTCTTGAGGCAGTCAGAGGACTTTAAAATTTTGGCCATCCTAGATCCTCTTGGATCATTCCTCCCCACTGAGAAGCTTTTGGACCACCAAAAGTTGATCATTCATTAATCAAGCAAGGGCATTGCCTCCCCACTTGTTCACAATCCACCCATCGTGGCTGGATAGTGAAAAATTGATGCATCACAACAAATTGTCCAACCATGGTAAAAACTACAATTATATTGTTGATATAAACATCCATTTCCTTACTTCCACAATCTCTTGCATGCACTATCATGTCTATCAACCAGAGAAAATTGACTAGCAATAGTAATAAATACATTACTACCAAAGGAAATGAATCAACAAATTGCTTTATCCTATGAAAATTTTTACCAAATGATTTTACCCACTCATGGAGATGACTTGGATCACAACCTGGAGACATATCTGGTACATTTGGACTAGCAAGTGATATACCTTTGATACCCATAATTGTAATCATTGTCTCATCACCTGAATCAGACCACAAGTCCTGTTGCACTGTAGCAACAGTGTTTTGTTCCTCCTTCTTCTGGAACTTATTTCGTAACAACTCAGGATGCATTTTCCAACAGTGATCTTCATCATGCCCCTTCTTCTTGCAATGAGTGCATGTGGGCTTCTATTTCTTCATTGTAGTTTTTTTGTTTCCATCTTTCTTCGACTACTTCTCGAATTTAGGTGGTTCATTCCCCATACCATGCTTTCCTTTGATAGCTTCAATATGAGTAGCTTGTACTGACACTTCGTCAATATTAGTAGGATTAAACATCAAAATAGTATGGTGAATATAATAATGTAAACTAACAATGCATTTAAGAAGAGTTTCATGAGTGTGTAATGGGATTTCCAATGCTAAAGCCGCCTTCTTGAATTCTTGTGTATAAGATTGAAATTTTTTCCCTTTTAATTGTTTTAGATGCAACCATTCAATCATAGATGTTTGAGTATCTGCCAAAGGATAGAATTTCTTTCTCACTACAGAAATAAATTCAACCCAAGAGGAAATGATTTTACCATGTTGTACCAAATCCGCTTGAGCTCGACTCTCCCACCATATGAGAGTTGTACTGCTCATGCAAAGAGTAGCAAACTGAATCTTTGCAATGTTCTTTTTGATCTTTTGCACCCTGCAATAAAATTCTATCTGCTTTACCCAGTTGTCTAATTTCTCTACATTCAATTCTCCATCATAAAAATGCAAGTCAAATTTAACATCTAGCTTTAGTAATGGCATATCATGAGAATGAAAAGAATTTTTAGAATGCTTATTCTTGGAAGAATGTTCACTTTCACCATCAATAGATGATGATGATGATGATGATGGTGAAGAAGGTTCTGAAGGTCCCCCAACTTCGCCTTCTCCTTCTGCTTTCACCGAAGATTCACCTTCTCCAATTATTTGACCTCTTTGTTACCCTCTTTCATTGTAAAGTTCTTGCACCATGGCTTGCATCAACTTAAATGCCTTGAAGAAATCATCTTCAGATTCGTAAGGACCTAATCTTCTTGGTGATGGCATCTCACACTTACCAAGTCTCCTTTGGATTTATGGATTGTAACTTGCAATCTTACCTTCACCTCGCTTGAGTCTAGCTCTTGTAAGCATCCACCTATAAACTCTGCTCTGATACCACTTGATCTGAGAAGTCTTTAGTCACCAATTTAATCATTAATCCTTCATTGATAAAAAATATTTTCTTAGTTAACAGATTAATGATTAACTTGCATCTTTAGTCAACCTGTCATGCCAACCTGCCACATCATCACTACCATGTCATCATGACACATCATCACTGCCACATGTCTCTGTCACTTTGACTTTTCCCTGTTGGACCAGAACTTTGATCGGTCATAACTTTTGCATACAGAGGTCGTTTGAGCTCTCGTCCACATTGTCGGAAAGATCCCGTTGAGCTCTTAGAAATGGTGCCAGTCTTGAGGCGATATGAGGAGTTTAAAATTTTGTCCATCCTGGATCGTCCTGGATCAGAATGGTATACAAAGTTTTCGAACCCTCTTCATGAAAATGGACACTGCATTGGCTTTACTAAATGGGGTGTGTTTTTGTAAAAGGGAAAACATGTGAACTCGTAGTCATGATGAGTATTCATGGGATTTGACTATGTGAAAAGATATGTATGGGATGAGTTATATGAAGAGATGGAGAAATGAAAAAAATGATTAGTAGTAATATGTGGTAAATAGGAAGATGGGTAAGGGTAAGTAGGAATATAGTAATGGTTATGGGAAAATAGAATTGGATTATGGAATAAAATGTTGGTAAATATATGGATAGGTGTGGTAGTATATGGATAGGTATGATATTATAAGGACATGTAGGTTTATGGTAGAAATGTGTGAGAAAATATGGATGATAAAAGACCATAAAGGATTTCAAATTAATTTTCAATTGTATTCCATTTTCAAAATAACAAAACAAAAAAATATCAAACGTTTATGTACCAAATGCTAATGCTTATGATTTTTTTTGCAGATGGAATGTTCCTTCGATGGCTGCAAATTGCTTGTATGTTGTTGGAATGTTTGCTCCTTGGATATGTCTTTTGAATGTCTGCTATTTGGGTGTTTGTTGTAATGTCTTCATTCAATTGTTTTGTTGATCAATATTCATGTTGATTTGAGTAAGAAATTAGTAAAACTAACTTGATTATTGATTCAAAATAAAATCAAATTCTCATCATTTCTCTTGTAGGAATTTATCATTTAAAGAATTCATTTTTTTCTAAGAAAAAAAAGACCATGTTGTTGAGCATAACACCAAAGATAACCTTTCCAATCTGACATTTGAGCTCTTTGCCTTTAGCATTTTTCAAAAATTTTGAACTATTACAAGATTTGAGTAAATCATGTAATTATTGAAGAACAATTCAATGTGAGTTGTTGCCTGCCAGTCACCTGGTTTTCAAACAATAATTCGAGTTTAGTGGTGCCAAAAACCTAGTTTTCAAACAACAATTCGAGTTTAGTGGTTCTAGAAACCTGGTTTTCACCATAAGACCCATTTTATTTTTATTTTTTAATTTAATTTAATTTAATTTTTTATTTAATTTTAATTTTATTTTGTCTTATTTATTTATATATATATTTATGCTTGCCAATGTCCTATGTAGAAATATGAGTTTAGTGGTGCCAAAAACCTGGTTTTCACCACTAAATTCAGTTTATTTTGTATCCAGTAATGAATTTTAGGATGGAAAAGGAATGGTAGTAACACTTCCTTGTTTCACGATTTCCATTTCATCTTCCTGAGATATAAAAGAAACAAATGTAGTCTAAATGGTTGGTTTGTTGTAGAGTTTTAGTCTGTATCCATTGACCACAAATGAAATTCCATCTTCATCAATTGTCCTTATCCTTACAAACCCATTATAAAAAACTTCATGGTTCTCATAAGGACCTGGCCAGTGAGTACTAAACTTCCCCTTGAAATCCTTAAACTTAAAATCAAAGAGTAAGGCCCAGTCACCTACTATAAATTTCTTTTTCTTGATGAAATTATCATGCAACCTTTTCCTCGCTTGCTGAAATAAAGTAGTTTGTTGTGTTGACGATTGCAGCTTCGTGAGACATCCTCCGTGATACGTTCTCCTCTGTGACTAAGTTGAGTCAACCTGAGAGGGATATCAGTGTTGGGAATACCCACGTGATAAGGCATCGTTCTCCTTTGTGTGAGATTTGAGTCATCCCCCAAGTGGTTGGGGCATCGTTCTCCTCTTGAGAGTTGAGTCGTCCCCCATTGGTTGGGTGTGCCCATGTGATGGGTGTATCGTTCTCCTCTGTGTGATAGATGAGACGATGTGGTACTCCAGATGATTCTGTTGAGTATGACATCCCTATGGCTGAGCATAGGTGGACGTGTGTATCCCTTACTATATTGTCTAAGTGTAATATTTAACTGTAACCCTAATTGTGATATAAAAGGTACATGTCAGCCCCACCATATGTGAATGATAATTAATGTTTATTGTTATAATTAATTTTTTTCTGAGTTATTGAGGTTGGCCCTGTTGTTCCAATAGAAACAAATTTTATTGTGTCTAGGTCTAGTATAAATAGAGATGATTTCCCCATTGAGGAAACACACTCACACACAAGTCACTTGTAATTTCAGAATTTCAGCAAGTACACTTTAAGGGCCGAAGTGCACACCTCTCTTAGGCGCAAGTTTCAACGTAGTAGATCACCCTCTTGTGTGCATTAGGGTTTTATGGTTGGGGGATATTCTTTTGAGAATATAGAAAATGATTGCTAAGTTTTCTTCCCTTGAGTAGAATGGTTTCGCATGATATTTCTTGTGTTCTTGTGCATGGTACTTCTTCTTGTGATCTTGGTTATTGCAACAATTGTGAATGTTGTAGCATCATTTGTTTATGGTTCAAGTAAATGGTAAAATTGAAATAAACCTCATGCTTGAGCTTAGCATAGTGAAAATTCAACATGTTGTAAGGCATATTGTCTCATTTTATCTAACTCATTCACTTACTCAACCCTTTTCTTTTGAGACTTAGTCAAATCCATTCCTATTTCTATTACCATTATGAAAGTTTGAATTTGAAAATCAATAGGAAGGAGGAATTTCTTACCATACACTAGTTCATAGGGAGTGAAGCCAATGTTGTTCTTCCATGTTGTTTTGTAGGCCCACAAGGCTTCAAGAATATTTTCCACCCAATCCTTCCTGTAAAGACCCACTTCGTTACGACTATAAGTGACACAAGTAAGTGCAATTTTTTTTTTGAAGTAGGACGACAACAACAACAACAACTGAACGACACAACTTGACRACGAACACAACGCACATAGATCAAGCAACAGACAACAACGACTCAACACCCTAGCAGATCATGCAATTGGACGAATCACGCGATAATCAATAGATAGATAGAAATGACTACCCGCCCGACACAAGCAAGACAACGCCTACCAGCCAAGGGGMAACATCAACAACCCGACATAGTGGCTTCGATGACCAGGAACTAGAAACCTCTACGTCGCGCAAAACCTCAAATTTTTAAGGCATTACAAAACCAAGTACCAACTGTTATCACTCCAGGAGTTCTTCTAGGTTGTAGCTCGAAGAAGCCTGGTAACTTAAGTAATATTTCAATGGTGTAGTGTATTGGATCAAGATGAATAACTCACTCACCGATTTTCACTCTCTCAAGAAAACTTAAGTATATATCAGGTAGGACAAGGATTTCAAGACCTATTAATCAGATGGTTTACTGAATCAGGTGGGTGAAGAAAACTAACTATATCAATCAGACCATACACATTTAAAACATATATGATGGAAAAATATAACTAGCAATGATCACTTATGAATCTTTGTTTATAAAATTAAAAAGTGAGATGACAGTCACCAGCAATTTAAATAAACTCAGACATAGAACAGAGTTCAATCATAAGTACAAAAAGCATAGGGAAGATGGAAATATGACAACAACAATGAAAGAAGCTTGTGAAACTGAATATATTTAAAAAAAGGGTCTTGTTACAATAATAGCAGCATAGAGATATTAGTTAAGTTACCAGGCTTCTTCGAGCTACAACCTAGAAGAACTCTTGGAGTGATAACAAATTGGTGCCATTGCCGGGGAAAGGAGATTGAAGCAAGATTCCCTGGGAGACGAAATAAGCTCCAGCTTTGATGATAGACAAAGACTGGGCATCATTTGGTTGTGATCATCTATCTGGCGACTCCATGAAGGACGAATTCAGTAGCGACTCCATTGTTCAAAAATCTGATGGCGACTCCATTGGTATGAAATGAACCAAATCTTAGCTAAGAGGTATGCTTTCTGTGATTTTTCAAAAATCGTTGGTTTTCCTAATCCAGTGCCCAGTAGAGATGAATGGGAAGGCATCCTTCCCAGATTTCGAGGAGAAGATTGGGAAATACCAGCTGAACATTTGTTGGATTTTCATGATTACATTCATCGGTTGCAAGTTGTGCATGAGGATGTTCAGATCAAGCTCTTCGGTTTTTCATTAGAGGGAATTGCTCGTGATTGGTACTGGTCTCTTCCTATTTCCAGTATCAGCTCTTTGACAGATTTTCATGCTGCCTTTCATTTGTTTTGCAAAGGAATATTTTCAGCTGACCTTCTATATCCTGAATGTTGTCATGAATTTAATTTATTGAATAAAGATTCAAAAATTCATGAAGATTTTGCTGCAGCAGAAGATATATCTCATTATGATCAAGGGATTGGTGATCCACATTATTATAACCGTAGTGATGCTTTTGACATTGTATTAAATGCATCTATTAAAGATAGTTGTCATGAAGATCAGATTATTTCTTTTGAAAACTCAAAAGATGATAAGCATATTTATGGATCAGCATGTAACAATATTGAATCTGCAACACATACTAAGAGTAGCTCTCAGCTTCCAGATTTGTAGACAAAGGGAGATTGCAGCTGATATGAGGAGGAAGATGATGAGATGAAAAGTCCAGATCAGCAGTTCATCATGCATGTTTCTCCGATAGAGGTTGACTAGTCCATATTCAACATTGAGATCGGTGAAGGAAAAAAGAAACAACATTTCTTTCAGTTGGAAAAATATCATGAAGAGGTATTTCTTTGTGTCTTTCATGACCCTATTGCTGATTTTCTGGAATCCACGAGCAGCATAAATGTCAAAATATTCTTGTTAGATGAAAATTGTTTCTATCATCTGTGCAAAACACATTTATGTTGGCTATGCATTTCTTTATTTTTCGGGTCAAGATCAAGCATGATGTCAGTAAATCGGTTTCTTACATGGTTTCATTGGAAGCATGACTTTACTTGATTAAGAAGCAGTACAATGGATTAAAGTAGGCATAGGCAGGACAATAATCTCTTCATACGAGCAGGTAGATTATGTTCAGTTGTTGATTTCTTAAATAAGAAAAGTAGGATACATGCATGATACAGGTTTTTAGAAGATTAGTTGCACAGACCATATGACTCCATAGCCCAATGGTAAAGGCGACTGGAACTACTAGGTTCTTGGAAACCTCGCAGGGAGGTCTCCATCCCAGTTGAAGCTAGATGTTAGCGATAAAAAATACAATGGTATTTTTTAGAGTGTTTTCATTACTGTTACTTAATACACTCATTTCTCAGTTTTTTAGCCAATGTCTTAACCTCCAGATTCTTTGTCAAAATTCTCATTGATCACTTTTGCTCAAAAGCTCTTTGGTTATGCCCTCTTGACCTACAATACAAAAATGAAAAATAAATGTTACCTAGTCTATAACCCTAGCTTTATTGGCTTCCATATTTTCAAACAACAATATGCATTTTTGTTGTAAAGTGGTGGGTGCTCGAAGTAAGCCATATCACAATAAAAATTCATGATACCAAATCTTGAAGTTCATATCTACATGTCACACCAAACCTACATACTAGCCACGAGTCAAGCTACACTAAAGTCAAGCTATGAGTTAAAACTACATGCCTAATTCTTATGCCTAAGTTTGAGTCTTATTTTAAACCAAACCAAACCTGGCTTCTCGGCTTCATGACTTTTATAAAAATCAAAACAGTGACGGAATAGACGCGCAGGTCTCTGTTAGCCGTTAGATGAGCAGAAATTGTGAGCAGAAATTTTAAACTTGCTGGTACATACCATTGAGAATACAGCATTGAGAATACAGGTGTCGGAGGAATCGCTACAGGTGCCGGAGGAATTCCACTGTGATGTCGAAACCTGAAACCCGTTTTCAATTTGAAAGCAATATTTTTCAAAGCGTTGGGGGTATTACTCTGCCGCGTCCGCAAATTTCAGCTGGAAATTAGAATCATTCGTCCATATCGTTACCAGGAATTGAACAGGTGCCGGAGGAATTGAACAGGTGCCGGAGGAATCGCTACAGGTGCCGGAGGAATTGAACACGGGACCCGCAGCTTTAGGGAGAACGGCGAGAAACAAGGTTTCAGAAAGAATCGAAAACGGGACGCGAATCTTTAGGGCGTATATGCAATCTGCAATTGGGTACAATTATTCAGAATTTCACAGGGCAAGGCGGGTGGGGTCTCACAGGCTTCAGAACAGATTGAAGAATGGCGCACAGACCGCTTCTCTGTCAATTTCCCCTTTTTATACTGACAGATTGATTAACCTCAAGAATGTATGCAAACTGTTCGAAGAAAGCTTTCAATAATAGAGAATCAAATGCATGGTGTCTTAAAGGCAGTGGCAGACACCCAGGGATAGGGACAGGAACAGAGACAGTGGGCTCAGCTTGAGGGACAGTGGGCAGGGACAATGGGCAGGGACAGTGGGCTAATAAAGCACAGGGACAACGGTCTAACAGGGACAGTGGGAAGAGCAGCAAGTTTTCAGCAGTCAGAGCAACAAATAGTGAAGGGTTAAGCATAAAACAGAGGGTCAGTTTTGGGCAGAGAATTTGATTTTCTTTAATAGCAGCATGACAATGGGACAAGAAA